>BMAV01008660.1:0-78969 GCA_019973955.1 Trichonephila inaurata madagascariensis | reverse complement strand
TTCCCCAATGGTTGGTATTTTTGCAAATTATTTGAATTTCTGCCATGCGTCGCTAGCAATTTGATAAAAAAAAACGGGAATTCACGTTTCCAGTCTTCCAAGTGTTAAATATTTACCAAAATATGCGGGAATTCAAGCTATACAATTTCCATTACATGCCATCTACAATGTGTTAAGTTTGGTATTGAAATAATAGAGTTTTAAATTTAATATTGAAATAAAAAGGTATTTTAATCTAAATACTATAGTATTACTTTAAACTTATTATTAGAATTATATATAGATATTTAAAATTTTGTCCTTGAATTTGTTGAATAAAATGTTCCCAGTCAGAATTTCTTTATTAGAATATATATTGAGATTTAAAGTCTTTGGATCTTAAATCTATTGAGTAAAATGTTTTTTTTTAAATTTTATATTTTTTTACACTCTTTTTAAATTTATTTATCTTGGTAATTTTTCAATCGTTAAAAAATCTTTTAAACGCTCAATTGACTGAAATTTGATATACAGGATTTTTTGGGAAGACAATCAAAAAATTTTAATTAAAATTAATCAAAAAATTGATTAAAACTAATTATTAAAAAAATTTACAAATCCCCTTTTCCCTTTTTTTGGGCACTTTTTTGCGACTTTATCAAAATTTTTAAAAGGTTTTTTTCCACATTTTAAGCGCTCATGGCTAAAATTTTTTCTATACACTATTGTTTGGGAAAAAAGATATTTTAAATTTAAATTAATGGAAATTAATTATAAACAATTATTAAAAAGAATTACAGATCACCATGTTGGTTTTTTTTTACCGTTTCTGAATCTTAGATTCGTCTCTATTGTTGTAAAAATTAACTTTAAAACAAAGACAAAGTTGCCGAAAACCTGTTTGTCAACAAACTAGCCAAAACCGGATTGCATTTTTCAGCATTGGGAAACAAATCAAGCTCTTTTTTTAAATTTCTACTATTACCTCTCTCCCTTTTTTTTTTTTTATATATATATATATTCAAATTTTCAATCGTTAATAAAATATTTTTTTTTCATCCCTTTTGGTAGGTTTACTTAAAAATTTTTTTTTATATATATTACTTGTTTTTAAAGATATTTCTTTTTTTTTTTTTTAATGTCAGTTATTGGTCCGTCACCTGCAGTCGTCATGATGTTTTTGATTGGGAAAATAATAAATAATTAAGCAATTTAGGTCTTTTTAAAATATTCGAGTATAATAACATACAGGTGTTTTTTTTATTGCTTAAATAAACATTTTTCACAATACATAATTGTTTGTTTCAAAGCAATAACATCTGACAAAATTTATGCCATTTTTTATGCCTCTTTTAGCTAATAAATCCTCAGCATCTAAATGAATAAATATACGGAAAGTGAGTCAAAATAAAAGAAGACTTTAATCTAAATCAAAAATTTCTGTTGGTATTTAGAAAAAAAAATCTCGTGATAATCATAATGAAAACGAAAGTAGCAAATATGCATCAATTCATTCATTAACTCGTCCTCGCTTTGCTTCGTGCAATTTTTTTACATCTTTGCGTAAATAAAGGAATCTCAAATCCTCTTTCATTCTCATTTAGCTTATTGACTCTCATTTCTAATCATTTGCATTCTACTCTAGGTCTTTAATTCGTGTCAGCAAGTAAAGCGGAAAGTAATAAACGCTAATCCCAAAGTAAATTCATAAAAATTGGCGAATAGTACTTGATTCAAACCTAAAGGAATTCGAAACACTCATGATAATTTGAAACATTAATAATTTCGGATAATTGTGAGAATATGTAGTCTCATTGATTTTTAACTATGCCGGTGCTATAGTTCTATAGTTCAGAATGAATTTTATTATTCTTCCTTTCCATAAATTAATATAATTTTTTAAATCCTTTATTTTCGACTTTTCAATATGCTCGTGCCCCCCCTCCCACGAAAGGGATAACCACCCCCCGGGGGAAACCCCCTTTTGGAAAAGGGGGTAAAAAAATATAGATCATTTACTGCTAAAAATAAACAATGAATTTTAAAAAAAAAATTACAGTAAACCTATTTTTCATAAAATTTAACTTAAGTTTGAGAAATCTTAAACTTGAAACATTTAAAATAACAACAAATTCGTCGAAGTTTATTATAAGCCAGTAAGTAGATTGGAAAACTTTAGTTGTGTTAGTATTATCTGTAAAAAATATACGTATTATTTGAGCACTATTTTTTTAAAAAAAAAAAAATAACGCAAAGCACCGAAAATCTTCATAAAAATGTTTATTATTCTCATCGAGATATTTGGACAGAAAAGAAAATTCTAAATATTTCAACTAAATTTTTGATGTTAATGTTACCGTTAAAGTGTGAAATCCGTTATTTCATAGAATAACCAGGTATTTCATGAAATAACTGGACAAGTTAACTAAAATACATAAAATTATAAATTCTACGATTTAACTAGGTATTCAACAGAATAACGATTACTTCATCCTTAAAGTATGAAATACAGCACAGGAAAGTTCTTTGAAACGATTCTAACTGCTTTAATGGTTTTGAACCGCTTATAGTTGCTTTTCAATGGCGCTTGTGTATGTACATTTCATTCCGTTGCTTTTAAACGTAGAATTAAGGTGGCGTAAATATGTTAGCGTTTTACATTTTAATTATTAACAAATGTTTTTGCAACCTGTTTTCAAGCGATGATTTCTGCAAGAATGGAAAACTAACCTGGATATAAGAATGATTCAATGTGAGAGATTTGAATCTTTATTAAATAAACGTAGGATATAAAAGAAAAAAATGCTGTACCTACTCCAGCATTTCTCAAACTGTGGGGCGCGCCCCCCTGGGGGGGCATGACAACTCTACAAGGAGGGCACTAGCATATTGAAAAATTGAAAACAGAAGGTTATTTCAAAAATTATTAATTTACTGAAAGTGAACAAACAAAATACGTTCTGATATAATAAAATATAGAATACACATTTACACTGATATAATACACTTATAAATGTATCAGTACTGTATAATGTATATTTTATTATTAATTTAATAATACTAAGAAAAAGTTTGATAATTATCAGTGACCCCATGGGCTTTTATTAACACTTATATTGATAATTTGTACGGTTTATAATTAATTCCTTAACTTCCGATTAAAAGTTACGCAATTCGCTCCCCAATGCCACCGTTTACCACGTAGACGAGCGTATTTTGATGTTTTTGCGGGGGGGAAATAAATAACAAAATCCTCTGCAATAGGTAAATGCTTCGAAACACTGTCAAGGTCCTTTTATTGCATTCAAAGGGCCTCGGGAATTACATGGATGCACTGCACAGAAAAGATCATTCTTCGGAAAGACTTATGAACCCAAAAAAATTAAAAGCTTTGGCTGAGCGAGACGTTTATATACGTTGGTGGTACTTAAGAGGTTAAAGTCGTATTGTAGCTTTAGCGTCAAAGTATTATATTATTGAATTAAATACATTGTTATTTATCGAGGGGGTCGCGATAAAAATGATGATTGAATAGTGGGTCGCGTATATTGAAAGTTTGAGAAGCAATGACTTACTCGAAAAATTATTAATTTTGATAGCAGAAGCAAAAAACGTTAAAAAGCCCACAAAAAAAATCCCAAGTGATTTTGGAATTTTTTTTTCCAAATTATGATATCCTTGAGTTAAAGGGTAAAATGTTAATTGTGCCGAAACAAATGCAAACCATTTTTTTTTCTTTCTTTTAACAAATGGCAATATAGCAATAAAAAAATTTTTTCTTTTATTTTTAAATTAATCATCCCAATAAGGACAAAATGTATTTTCGAGAAATTTTGCTATTTTGTCAAAAATTTTATAAAATAACTTTGAAATTTTTTTTTTCACTCAACGGTTGTCGTTAATTATTTTAAAAAAAATTTGTTATTTCGTGAATAAAAGGGGGGAAGTATGAAATTTTTTCAATATTTAACTGACTAATCTGTTTTTCATGAAATACCCAGTTTTCTATAAATAATTGAAATTTACTTTTTGCATTAAAATATAACAAATACGCTTTTGCACCGGCAAATTAATTAAAATTTTAAAGGGGATTGAATCATTTTTTAAAAAACGCGTGAAAGTAAAAAAAAGAGGGGGCCTAATTATTTAAAGAATAAATTTTAAAAAAAAATCATATTACTGTTCTAAATATGAAAAGAAGTTAATTAACGCCACAAAATATTTCATATTTTCGTTATTTCTTTAATCATATTTTTACGTGTAGTTCGTTGACCCCTTATTGAGAATATCAAAACTTATGAGCAATAATCTAATTACATTTATTAATTATATTTAATTACGAAGAATCTCCATAAGCTCGGAATGAAGTTGCAAAATTATCAATATTATGTAGATATTTGTGAAAAAAAAAATTAAGTTAACATGCATTAACTTAGGAAAATATAGATTATAAAACTCACAAGAGTTTGACAGTGTGACAAATTACAATTTACAGATATTATTGGAACACTAATAAAGACAGACACGGCATAGAACTTTCTATTTTATTATTTTCATCTAAAATATCAAAAGTACTAATATCCTAGATCATTTCTCAAGTCAAGTCTTAACGAAATATATTAGCTTTCACGCAGCTTAAGCTTGAAGATGCACAAAACTCTCCAACTAAATTTATTATGTATTTTTCCCACACACTTCACTCAATCGGTTACATTATTAATAATTTATAATCGTTATATTAGCATTTATTGACATACTAGCTGTTATACCCGTTCTTCGCGCGGGTGAATTGAAAAATTAAGCAATACAGATTGAAAGATAAAGAAGTTTTTAATGAGTTAATTTTATGTGACTTGCAAATTAAACAACAACAAAAACAACCGTTTTTTGCATATCTCAGCTTGAACAAAAAACCCTGTTTGTTAAATTTTAAGTCTGTAGATCTAATACCTGATAAAAAGGATATTTTTTATCTATAAGTCCCCATAACTCTCTTGTGGGTCTATTTTTGAAAACACCTTCCTAAGCTGATCTCTGCTCAGCAAAAGTAACACATTGTTACAAACTGTGTGTAATGAACGCTTGAAATAGTATAAATAATTTTTATCTAGAATGTAATACGTTAATATTAGTTTTTGCTGTTTTTATTTTATGTTAAAATTGTAATCAGCCTCACACTCCACCTATTCAAGGTTTCACAGTTCCTGGCGTAGACAAAACAAAAAGGCAAAGTTTTGCTTCACACGTAAAAGATAGATATATGCTGCCACGGGATTTTTGGCAGATGGCGGGAATTTTTCCTACTTTTTTTGAAAATTTTTTTTGTTATTTTTTTGGACACCTCACACAATATCTTTTATAAATTTTTAACCTATGTGTTATTATGATGTAAAAAACTATATTTTTGGGGAAAATTTCTTTAAAAAATCCATTCAGTTTTTTTTGAGTGAAAGTTTAAAAAAACATCCATACAAATTTTTCACTTTTTATAATATTAGTAAGGTTTTTTATAGTAGTAAACCCTTTAAATCCCCTCCAATCATCTCACATTTATTTGCTACTTTTTTTTATAGCAATTGTCATTTGTCGAATAAATAACACGGTCCCTTCGCAAGACGAGGCTTCAATTTATACCAATCCCCCGGCCCAGAAGTTATTTAAAGGGGAAAAAACACACGTGAGACCCCGTAACATTTGGGTTTTTTAAAAAACTTTAAAAAATATCATGATATTTTCAAAAGTTTTTTTACAGTAAAAATGGCGTTTTGGCAACAATACACCTTTAACACTAATCATACCAACACTTAGTAAATACCTATTTTCCCAAAAGCGGGTCAAAAAATGACCCGACTTTATTTTTATCTTGAATGTATGAAATATGGGATGTTAAAAAGGGGAAATAAAAAAAAAAAATTTAAAATTTTTATTGTAAAAAAAACAAAATTGTAAATTAAAATTTTTCCCTATTCAAAAAAAAAAAGGGGGAATTTTTTAATTCATTGCTCATCGCATTTTTACATATAAGTGTGTCCATTGTACTTTTTCCCCAAAACATATTTTTTTAACATTTAAAAATTTTTGGTTTTATTTTCTTTACAGTACCCTATTTGACATCTCTTATTTTTGATAAGCATCTGTGGTAGACTTAGATAAAAGATCCTTTGTATTTTTTTTTTTGTTTGGGGGTTCACTGGCTTTCGGAAATGGCGCCAAGTTCTACTGTAGCTTGAGTAAAAAATCTTGTCTTGAGATGTTTTCTCCCGTCGTTTTTCTTGTACAAAATCCAGGCATTTATTTCCCGCCAAATCAAGTTTTTTGGGGCCCTCTTTCAAGACTTAGAACTTAGACTTTTTTTGGGAAATTTCCCCCAGCTGTTTTTTAATGAACCATTTTTCGCAACAGCTTTTAAGAAAATGCAACTTACGTTTTACAATACGATAACAATATGACCCCGTAAGCTTATAAAACAAAAAGTGTTCCGGGTCAAATGATTTTGTTTGTGGTAGATAACAGTAAAACGACAAGGGATTACTCAAAAAAAAACAAAACAAATAGTATAATAACTGCAGAATATTTTGAAAAAAATCAGGGGAAATCCCAAAAGTGCAAAAGCAATAAGATGAACCGGGATTTTCAATGCAAAAGTTCAAAAAAGGGTCATTTGACCCGTTAAAAGGGGGAAAGTTTAGTGGGTTAAAAAAAAAACACACAGGCACTTGACTATAATTAGAACTATATTTTATTTGAAGTTGTACAAAAAATCTTGAACTCGACTAAGTATCTTATTACATCACAATCTCATTCTTAACACTTTCTTTTCCCGCGGATTCCCGGGTTTTAATTTTTTCATGAACTACTTTTTTAACAATTTTTCTGATTTATCAAGTGCATAGAAGTACGTAAAAAAAAAACAGAATATTACACGCAACACAAGAAAAAATATCAATCGCGCTGACACTGATTTGAGAAAAATGAAATCCAAATGTTCTTTGAAATGTAAAAGCCATATGCATGTATTTGAAGTTTTAAAAGGGAAAATCATTTTGGAATAAAACAGCAATTTATTTTTATATTTCCAATCAAGTTTTCGTGTCGGCTTTTTTCAAAGCTGGATTCTCTGTAGTTTGAGTTAAAAAATTCCAGTCGTTAAATTTGCATATTTTCTTGAAAGGAAAAAGAGAGACTTTTTTTTTTAATGTAAAGAGTGCGTTTTTTTAATGAAAAGTATTTGCTCTTAAAAAATGAAAATGGCAAACATATACATGGTTTTCTTTCACGTAAAACATATTAGGCCTTTCAAGGATTTCTTCTCGCATATTTTGTCGAGATGAACTTGTAAAAATATAAAGTGCATTTTTAGTTTAGCTCATCTTTAGTTTAGCTTTATGTACCTCTAGAGAAAAATTAATTAAACTTAGTTTTTTTAGAATAAAGATGCTGAGTACGAGTTGGCGATACAAGCAATTTTTTTGACGACTTATATAAAAAAAATTATCAAACTATTTTAAGGATCAATAGTAGTCACAAAAAAAGTTTGCTCGAATAAAATTTTTATAGAAGTAAAAAAATTGCCTCATTTGGTGAGTACCTCTTTTCTGAATTAGAGAACATTTTACCCAACAGAACCACACATGTCAGTGGCGTAACGTATATCCCCGCATTGCGAGGGGGCAGGACTCTAGAGGGGCCCAAAGTCTGACTGATGACAAGCACGTACCCGTTGCAAGATCCGGCTTGGAGCCCAAAACCTGACTTTGCAGGGGGACCCTAATAGTCTCCGTTACGCCACTGTTACTTATCATATAGTGTACTGTATTTAAGGTATTCGACTACTTGCGACACTTTTTTAAAAAAAAAAAAGATATAGAGATTTATTTAGTACACTAAGAAAATGAGGCTAAAATTAAGAAGAAAAAAATAAAATATATTACTACTAAAATGGAAAAATAGGCAAAAATTGTCAAAAAATTGCATAAACGGGCCCCGCTCTGTACAAATAGTAAAAGAGCAAATTCTCAATTTTTCAATTTTGATGTATTACTTTGTTATTCTTTTTTGACCTTAAGGATAAGTGATATTTTAATTTTTACAAAAACTAGAGCACTTTATCTTAGTTGTTACATGAAATTGCTTAAAAAAACAGTGATTATATTCACATAAAGAACTGTAAATTTTGTAATAAAACAGTGATTGATAAATCTGAAGGTTGAATCACTTCTACTGTTATACAGAACATGCACACAAAGTTTCAATAAATTATTTTAAAAACTTTTTGAGCAATCGCTGTCCCCATTTGTGTTTTTCGGAAAAAACACATTTCGAGTAAAACGTATTTTAAAGTTTGACATCTTATGCAAAGTTACTTCATTTGCTTTTACTAAAACACTAGTAGGTTTTGTTCTAATGAATGGAAAATAAAAACCTTGGTATTTTCTGAAACTGATAAAATGGCCTATAAAAGAAAATCCTAAAAAAATTGTACTTTTTTAAAAAATCGTGATTTTAGGGTAGTCGGATACCTTAAATGTTCATGAAGACCGAAAGAAACTTCAAAGCACTTATTAGATAACGAACAATGAAAAATTTTATTGTCCTTATTGATATTTCTACGTTAGCTTTATAACTTAAAAATTAGTTAATATGAAACGTAAAGTTCATATTTTAATTTTCTATTTAATAAATTACTATGAAACAAAGTTGTTATTTTATTTTTCTATTCAATAAATTGACGTTCTATACACAGAAATAATTTATTATGATTTCGAATATTGTTTTAAAAGTATTTGAAACTGATTTACTTTTATTTTGGTACCGAATTTCGCGCGTGTGTGTAAATTAGAGTCGATTTCAATTAATATGCTAATTTTTATTCAATGTAGGAAATCATATTCATTCAATAATGAAGAAACTTTGCAACTCGAGATCTTTTCGTATTTAATCATTTTGTGAAATATTAATGAATTCATACATTTACTAGGGAACATCTTTCTAATTACATATCTCGTCCTGGAACATTTTAATTAAAGTAATCATCTACTTTATAAATATTTATTTAAATCTAAAATGTAATCTGAAGCACAAGTACCAATAACAAGTAATCTGAATGCTTATTTACTTTTAAGATATTAATGCCAGAGGCTCAAACATTCTTAATGCACTTTCTGGTTACAGTGTCTGTGTTTTAATCTGAAATTCGTAGCTAATATCTGGTTTCGAAATTTAATGTCATTTTGCCTCTTTGAATCACGGGTGAATCACTTTGTTCCTCCTTGTTCTTGAAAGGCTTCACATATTTTAAAGCTAGGGATTAAGAAAGTAGAGAGTATAAAATCAACTTTTTTACAAAAAGGTATAAAAAATTGAATGTTATCCAAATGTATCAATCAGGCAATTCGAAAAAAACAAGTAATATATAAAGAATTAAAACGAATTCCAAAGGTCAACAAAGGAAATTTATTTTAATTACTTTTATTAAATAATTACAATTGCAATGGCCTCCCACCTGGGGAAGCCATTTCTTCATCTACTCAACCTAAATCTGTAGGGGGTAAAGATCAATGACTCAAGCTAGCCATGAGAAATCCAATTTATTATTACCAAATATAATAATCAAAGGCAAGCCAACTATAGTGGGAAAATCTAGAGTAAGATATAACGCTAGCTCAAAATCTTATGTGAATAAGCGCATGAAATTCTAATAGCTTAACTTTACTCAAAGTTATCTTTAACTATCCTAACTTCCTTAATTTATTTTAATAACTGAAACCCGTCCTATAATCACGCGTCTAAATTCCGATACTTTACCGTAACAGCACTGCTTTCAGCAACTCAGCTTCTTCTCCTTCTCACCTTCGATTAATAAACTTCCACTATATATAATATGCTAGCTAATATGTATATCAAGGTTTCTTCTTGAGAGGGATAGCTGTGAAATAACTCAATTGTTGGCCCCAAAGATTCCCCAAGAGGATTAATAGAAAATTTCGTAAAGCCCCGTCACACAATTAATATAAATATGTATATGCATATAACAGAATCACAATATTACGAGGCAATTAATTTTTATTAATTATCATTAAAGTATCGTATTATCATCCAAAACAATAGGTATATAGAATTTCAGTTCAATTTAGCACTTTAAAATATGTTTTATATAACGATTGAAAATTTGAACAAGATATATATAGGGAGATTGTGAACTAATAGTAGGAATTGAAAATTAGATTTATTTCGGAATAATTTGCTCGTCAAAATTGCTTAAAGTGCATGTTGGCTATTTTGGCAACTATTTTTTTAAAAAAACTACTGAGCGAGTGAGTGTTTACTAACGGTTGAGCTATAAAGCTGCGTGAGAACTAAAGGCGACGAACCTCGTAATTCTGAACCATGGTTAAACGACGAGAACAACATTAGAGCTGGCATCACCTCTCCAAACTTCCACATTACACCTTTAGGAGGAGCTTAAATCTCGACAGACTGCAATGACACTAGGTCTCCAACTCATGACACGCCGCCCGCGAGTCGGTGACATTGACCACTACCACGGAGAAAAATGACTACTGAATAATCATTGTCATGCAATTTTTAACATTCGTATCACCAAATATGGTAGGCACTCGATAATTCATTTTTACAAATTTGTCTTTCTGTGAAATATATTAAAAGCGTTGGAAAGTAACTGTTGCTATATTCTTAATACTATGTAATGTGGATGAAATATACATACGTTTAAATAAAAAAAAATTCCATTAAACACATTTTTACCCTCGGAATTATTAAATACAAATTTTTAAGTACCCATTGTTAAATTTTTAAGCAAAAAATGCATTTTCTAAAAATATATATGCATTATTCTAAATCATTTTAAATGAACAGCTAATGCAATTATTTTACGTTCAATCAAAAATGGTCTTAAAATTTAGGTTCTACAAGAAACCTGCTCTAAACACTATAATGCTAACTACCCTTTCGTCTAGCACAGAGGTTCCCAAATTTTTTTGCCTCTAGACCCCTTTACAGGTTTTTCGGCTTGGGGTAGACCCCTACTTAACCTAATATTACATTTTGGCAAATTCATCAACTTAAATGTGTTTTTGACAGCAAGTATAGAGCTACTTCCTTTAAATGACTTTTTTTTAACTGTAGTGAAGTAATGTTAAATACTTAAGAAAACACATGCTAATTAATTAAATAAAAATTTAATTAATACATAAAATAACTGAGTGACTAACAAATGCATTTAATGGGAGGAATGAATTTGGGGATGCAATAACAAATTTTCAGTATTTGACATCAATCTCGTCAGGTTTAACCCTAAATATCTCCTCGGTTAATAGTGTCCAGTCTGTTTTCTTTGTGTGTTTTGGAGATTGGCCAGCACACTGCAACTCCTTCTCAATCGGAAAAACAAAAACCTTTTAAGATATTCCATAATATGGAACAAATAACAGGTATACCTTTTTAAGCCAGAATTATTGATATCCGATTTTAAGCTTTATTTTAAGATCTTCGTAAGTGCCTAACTCTTGTAATCTGACTTTTTTTTCAATGGGACTTATGCATTCATTGCCTACTGTGGTATTAATATAATCAAAACATTCTCTCTCTCAAGTCTAGTTTCAAAATCTGAGAAAAAGGGCATTTAAATGTTGAACGTAGGTTAAAACGTCTTTTTTAAATGCAAATTAACCTCATTCAATTTAGTAAATAAATCTGTTAAATAGGGAAGTCTGCTTTCCACTTGATTAAAATACATTTTAAAATTAAAGTCACAATCTGGTTTAATGAGATCCACTATTGTACACCCCCATTTACACCTCATAGACCCTCAAATTATTTTTTCGCTGACGTAGACCCCTTGCAAGTCGTCATAGACTCCTGAGGGTCTATATAGACCACTTTGGGAATAACTGGTCTAGCAGAATACGCCTATAACAAATAACCTTGTACTGTACCCCCATCCTCCCCCCAAAACCAGGAAATGTAATGTGACTCAGTACCTTCATATTTCTTTTTCTCAAAATATTTTCGCATGTAGTATTCATGGAACAATGTTAGTCTGAGAGACGAATGAGTAGCAGTAACATTTAGAATTGAGAATCTGTCTTAGTGGTTTTTTTCCTGTGTTGTCGGGAGGATGTTAAAACGTTTTCGCGGTGAAAACTTCTGGAGGTAAGCCTGAGGCTATCCGAGAATTATTAATAGAGGTGAGTGATGATGAAAATTTTATTTCAGGGAATGAATCGGAAAATGAATTTATTGAAATCCAAAATCACGAATTTACAGACCGCGTGATAAATATCAGTTAAGTGAATGCACATGTTGTATATATGTACATAATATGGCTCACATAATCTGAAAAAGCATTATCTGGAAGAAAGTTTATGATAAAGCTAAGTGATGATCTTGCGCCATGGTTGAAGAAACGTCTTAATGTATTAACTTTGCCCCGATCAACAAGGACAATTATCTGTGAACTTTAGAAATTGGAGCAGAACATTGAACCACCTGAACAATTGGAAACTAAAAAAGGAAAATTTGTGCTTTTTGCTTATGTAAGTTGCGTCGATTGACACGCAAATTTTGTTTATTATGTTATTACAGCCATGTACGGAAAGCATCATGCTGATATGTGTAAAAGCTGCTTCGAAAATAAATAAACTTTACTTTCTTATTTACGTAAAGATTGAATACCATGTAATCATCTGCAGGTAGTATAATTTATATGTTGTTAACTTTAAAATTATGTTTTAAGCATGCCAAAGCTCATGTAGTCTGGTAGACGATTGGGTACCATTCCCAAAAGTTTTTCTAAGGGTATCATTCTAGGGTTAACTAGATCAAGCTCGACTTAAATAAGATATCTAAAAACCAAATAATTTTAGTTTGATTTTAAATTACAGTTTTGTAAAGTGACGATAAATCATGTTCAAATAACAAGGATTCAGTGGCGTAATAGAAAATATTAGTTCTCCCTGCAAAGTCAGGTTTTGGGCCTCAAGCCGGATTTTATAAAGGATACGTACTTGGCATCAATCAGATTTTAGGCTCCCTAGAATCCTAGCCACCCCCACGGTAAGGACTTAATTTTATTCTAGAGGCCACACTAGGGGACATTGGCAACAAAGTTTGTAGTTTGATCCACTGCCAAAAATATAACCAACAGTTACGGACGACAGTCTATAACAGGGGTGAGAGGACTTTTCCAAAGTACGGGCTACTTCTAATGTTTATAAAGTGCTGCGGTCCACCCAGTAGCGAAGATGAGGTCATTCTGTTTTAAAAATTTATATTTTTTTATCACTTGTTTTCGATATCGTAACCCTCTTTTAAAATATGACCAACTACTCTTTTTACTACAAAAAACTCAAGTAATGCAAAATTGTCCAGTTTAATGCTTGAAATACTATGAGGGACTGCTAAACCGTGGAACGTGGATGTATTCAATGCATCGAAAAGTGAAGATACGAGTATCGATTAATCTGAAACCGACGTATGTACTTGATCTTTTCGATACCGAGTGTTGCACCATCGTGGGACACGACGTCAACACAAGAAACCAATCTCGTGGAAGCGCGGAAAGAGCTGTTCATCAACATTTATATTTCCCTTCAGTCGGAGAGTGGGGAATTTTTCCCCTACATTGGTGTTCACTTTCAATGAAGGTACGTGTCGTCTACACATTTATCGAATCGTTTGGTTAAGTAAACACAGTCTCCTCGATTGTGAAGGGCAATTCTAAAATCTTACTGGCATCAGTGTTCCATAAATAGGTTTTTTTTAGTAAACCTATTTTAGGTCTTAGTAAAGGTGGTCACCTCAAAATATCTTGGTGGTCCACCGGTCGATCGCGATCGACCTAATGTTTATTCTGGGTCTATAAGATAGCACCATATTCAATATGCCATGTTACAGGTGCAACGGGGAATATAGAACCCTCCTGCAAAGTCAGGGTTTGGGCCCCAAGCCAGATCTTACAAAGGGTATGTACATGGTGCCAATCAGGCTTCGAGCCTCTTAGAATCCTCCCCCGCGATTTGGGGGTTTCGGGGGTGTACATTACGCCACTGTGCCATGTCAGTAAGAAGAGTGATTAACTTGCATCGTCCCAGAAAAACAATGTTTTTTGAAAATTCAAAAGCCGAACCTTTTATTCATTCATTAGGAGTCTGCTACTCAACCCCTATAATTATCACCTCTTTTCTACCTTTCGCGTCACAACACGTGATGACAGTGAAGCCAAGAGAGTTCCATTTAACATTCGATAACTCCTTTTGGGCGCATCAAAAACTCTTTGGTGGAATCAAGGTTGCCGAGGTAGTCAAAAGGTCGTGATCGCAAACTATTGGCTGGCATTGTCATGTCGCGTGTTCGATTGCTGATGCCACTTAAGACCTTTCCGTGTAGAGGATCATATCACGTTACATCTGTCGCTCGCAGTCCCTCGAGTGTATGGTGTTGAAGTTTGGAGAGTAAGATACCTCTTGTGTGTGTGTGTGTGTGTGTGTGTGTGTGTGTGTGTGTGTGTGTGTGTGTGTGTGTGTGTGTGGGGGTGGGGGTGGGGGTGTGTGTGTGTGTGTGTGTGTGTGTGTGTGTGTGTGTGTGTGTGTGTGTCTACGGTCAAGTTAAGAGGTGTCGTCTTCTCAAAGAAATCATGGCTCAAAAGTAAGAGGACAGTCCCCGATAACTCTACTGTAGCTTTAATTTATGGCATTAATACAAATATCAGAAATTTTTAAAAATCAGGAATGACTAATGAAACAAAAACTCACAAATAATAACGAAGTACGAAAATTTGATGGAAAAGTGCAGTCATATTTTCGATGAAAATATGTATTTACTCGAATCTAAGCTGTACTTTTTTTCAAATGAAAATGCTACTAAAAATCAGGTGCGGCTTAGAATTGAAGGGAAAACTTTCGTTTCATGGGGCAATTAGAAAAATTACAGGTTCACATATGTATTTTAAAGTTTTTAATACTGGTGAAATAACTGATTATTCACTTCTTATTAGTTATTACCTGAAATATATTTTAATTTCGAAAAATTTGATATCGATAAACCATTTTACACTATTTTCCCTTTTTCACAAAATCTTTTTGAGATTTTGGGGTGCGGCTTAGATTGGAAAAAAACAGGGTAAACGCCAATAGAACATGTATACATTCTATTTCTTAGTCTCTTAAACTTCATCCTGATAGTTGTTCTTTTTCAGTAATCGATTTCACCTCTTACATTTATATCACTCGTTTCAGAAATAATTTCCATTCCAAAGGTAGGTTGTTTTTAAAGTTTTGGCGATATCCATGCGATCTAAAAATAACTTTATCAATCTAAATCAGTAATGAGCTCCATTCTGCAAACGAGGTATCAATAATATAATATATTTTTTTTTTCAAGCATTTTTTTCCCTCCTTCATCAACTATTTTGTTTTCATACGATAAACCAATTTCGTGAAAATTTCACTTCACCTGAACAGAAAAAAATAGTCTCCTAGTGGAAATCTCATTACCATATGTCACCATAATCCAATGTATAGATTGACTATTGATTAGTGCCTCTCCGAAGCAGGTCTTGGGCAAAAACAGTCTCGGCGAACAATTAGCTTATGGAAGATCTCGTTAACTTATTTGCTTTACAAAACATTAAGTTTTCCACTCCAACGCAATCTAATTGCTTTTAGCCATGAAATATCCTACTTGAAATTCTCAATCTGCGAAAGGTTCTAATTAACTCCACGAAAATCATTAATGATGCTAGAATCAATCGAATAAAAAAAAAGGAACTAAAAATTGAAACTCATCTTCCAGACTTCAACGAACTTTCTGGAAACTAGTATGTCGCCATTCACTGAGTCCATTAAAAAAAACTCCTCTTCCAATAAGCATTTATTTTGCGAAAATTAATAGGTAAAAACTAATCAGATATAAACATTAATCTGAATCGAGAACCAAAAGTATTGGGGATGGAGAAGTAAATGAAATGCTGTTGGTAAAGCAATTATTCTCCATCCTTAAAATAGAAAAAAATATTCTAATTACTTAAGCGACTTCTGCATCATCTTAACCGTTGTAACAAATATAAATTCTTTCTTGGAAAAATCTATTTTGTCTTTATTTTTAAGTGCTTAGTGTGTAAAATTAAATTTATTCAGCACTTATGAAAAATGTCCTCCCTTTTTTAAAGGGTATCGTTTTTGATTTCGCCCCAACTTAAAATTTAAGTTTAGTCACAAAAGTATGCAAATGTCAAGGTTTTAGAAGAAAACAAAGTTTTTTTAATTTTATTTTTCTTTTAAATCGCAATTTATTCCCGACGACAGTTTAAACTTACCTTTTAGAATGAAAAACATCTTAAAAATACAACTTAATTAGCAAAAATGGTTTATAACTTAAAATCAGCATGTTCTCCATGTTACACAAATAAATGTTTTTCCCAACTTTAAATTTTTTCCCCTATTTTAAATATAATTTTATCATTCCCCATGCATACAAAAAATGTTTAATTAATAAAATATACTTTGGGCGCTAAAGCTACAAATATTTAATAAAAACCGTAAAAAAAACCAATAAGTATTAAATTTTGTATATAATATATATGTTTATATTAAGTTAATTATTAAAAAATGTACTTATCTTAGTATTGTGTGTGTTATATTAATTATATCAAACACATTGCGCAGTACTGATACATTTATAAATGTATTATAGTGTAAATGTGAGTACTTTATTTTTATTCTCTTAGAATGTATTTTGTTTTGCTTTCTTTAGGTAAATTTAAGAGGATCAAGCACATAAAGTTTTGAAAAATTATCGATTTTCACTTTTTTATATTTTCTAAAATCTCAAATATTTTTGTTTGAAATGATATATGATATGAGGAAATACGACAATTAGAATTATTTTTATTTATTTTTTTGAATGTAGCTACTCCTTGATGCGCGTCAAATGAGCTCTGCTGGGAACACCCGTACTTCCCCTTAAATAAATTTCTGATTAGCGTGAATTCATATGATGTTCAAGCGGGAAAATTTGATTGAATAGGGATTATCCAAAAGTGTATGGGTACATGTCTTTTGGATATTAAAAGCAAAACAGAAAATTTAAGTATAAGAGCAGGTCCACCCGATCACCGACATTTAAAAACAAAAAATTTGGTATTATAGTATGGCTACGACAAAACAAGATCTAACAGCATGAAAAAGCCGTTTTTTGGCGTTTTTTTTCATCTTTATCTTCAAAAACCCCCCAAAATCTTTTCCCTGGTTATAAATGCCCGGGAAGTTTCAAAAAAAAGAAGCTGAATTAAAAATACTAAAAATCATAAAAAACATATATAGGGGAACGAAATGAATTAAATGGCCAATTTTTAGAGACTAGGTGAACGATATTATTAAGAAAATGTTTTCATGGAAGACAGAACCCAAGTAAAATTAATAAACCTTGGTCGTTTTTTCCCCAAAATCTAAATTTGTGAATTTCTCTAAAATTAGGGGAAATATGGTTTTCTTCAAAATTAATCTTAGCAAAATTTTTAAACCCAAACACCGATATTGAAACAGTTTTCGTGTGTCATGCTTCAAAAAAAAAATTGACAAGTGGGTTTTGCAGCCCAAAAAGACGGATCCCAAAAAAACAAAAAATTTTTAAAATAATGAAAAGAAAAAGAAGTTTTTTTTTAAAACAGAGAGTAAAAAAAGCTTTTAATGCTTTGGGAAAATATTAAAAAATAAATGCTCAAAAAAAATTTCAAATTTTACATTTTAAAGTTGTTTTTCAAAAAGAATATTTTTTTATTTTTGTACCTTTTTCTCAAAAAAATACTATCATAAATTTAAATTTTAGGGAGACTTTAGTTTTACATTTTAATGAGGGGAAATTTGAAAATTTGAAAACCTTTTAGCTAAAGCTTTTTTAAAAGAAAAAATTTAACAATTTTTAAAAAATTCATAAATAATTTAATTTTTTAAAAAAAGACAAAACCCTTCGTTAAAGTTCTATTAATAGTACGCATTACTTACTGTAAAATTTTTATTGATGAAAAATAAGGAGTTTCTGAGAAAAAGGTACGTAAACTTACGCAATTTAACATAACCTCCTATGGACGTGCTGGACCCTCTTAATAATTTTTTTTAAAAATAATCTTTTGTTTTTTGACTTTACGATATGTTGCGCCCCTTACCGAGGGTTATCACGCCCCCTAGGAGGTCGTGCCCCACAGTTTGAGAAACGCTGCACTAAAAAAAGAAATTATGAATAAGTAAAAGGTTTTTTAAAATTTTTCAAAACCCAAAATTTTAAAAAGTATCGTAGCATTTGGTTTTACAAATAAGGCTTCTCTCATTGAATGATTGATGTATTTATTTTTTATTTATTTATTTTGCCCAGATAGTCAAAACTGCCGGCATTTTATTATGTCTAGCCGACTGGCGGAGCAGTGTTTGCTGGGATAGTAATTTTCAAACATAATCTTGCTCCTTTAAAAGTATGGTGTTTGTTTTTGATCGTCTGGTGAAAATTTTTCTGTATTAAAAATGGATTTTACTCCTTTTTAATTCAATTTTGTCCTCTGCCTCTTCGATTTATGGAAGATAACATAATTTCTGGGTAGGATTTATGCTCCTGTTTGCAAAATGTCTATCTCATTATTGCTTTTAATCTTGATGGAATTGAATTCATTGAAAGTCGGAAGTTATTTCTATTCCATTTCATCATTTCTGAGACCATTATTTCTTAATGTCGCCTGTCCTAATTTGTCAGTGAAAATAGTTAGTTTCTTGTATGCTCAACAGAATTAATAATAGTGATTAGGAGTGTACGAGTATTTCTAGCACCCCCTAAAATAACTGTTTCCTCCACCTAAATTCACGCCATTTCTCACGAAAAATAGAAGATATACTTATATTGAGTGTTTTGTACATCCTATCATTTGACGGAATAGTTTTAGATAGGATTGTGAATCGAATCCCCACATGCCCAATTTAAGAATAATAACCTTTTGTTTTCCTAATGGGCTGCTGATTGGTGTTTTACCATTACAGACCTTGTGCATTCCCCGAAAGCTGGTACCTCTTTTTTAGTGCGGCACCATATAGGCGGATACCAATCACCGCAGGTAATTTTGACTCCGTTTCCTCTCCAAAGGGAGGCATCTGAGCTCTGGAGATGCGAAACCGTACTTAGGATTTAATTTTGCTGTGAACACCCACGCCAAACAGGCACTCAAGGTCTTTTAGATGCCGATTTTCTCCATCATGAAAATTCACCGACTTGTGCCGGGTTGAACCAGCAACCTTAGGTATAGAAGGCCAGTGACAAACCAACCACGCTGCTCAGTTAGCAGGATAATGACTTTGTTGATCTATATCTCGTGTAAATTGCGGTCGTGGTAGTTTAGTGGTCATGAGTTTCGGACTCTAGGCTGGCATTCATGAGTTTGAGCCCCAATTCCACCTAAATACTTATGTAGACGGGCTGAAGCATGTTAAATCTGTCGAGGCTAAAAATATTCCGTTGATATGGTGTAGAAGTTTGTAGAAGAGGTTGCCAATCAGGGTTCAAAATTACGAAGTCCGTCGTCAATAATCCTCAAGTTGCTTTATAGTGCGACTCTAATAAACTCTGTAAAGTTTCCCGCCTCGCAGCTGCAAGAACGTCTTCCCTATGCATATAACAATACGCCTTTCATACCCACTCATGCAATCTAAAAATATTACGGGGTACTTTCATCCGATATCACACAGACAAACCAAGACAGTGAGACAATCAACAGCTGGATTACACACTTGCACATCTAGTAAAATTCTAGATGTATAAAGGAACCGCCTCCACCCCAAAATAAAGGTTGCATTTACCTCCTGCTTCACAGATAACAAACCCCGTAGAATTGAAATGCTCTATAGTTTGAATAACTTGTAACCAAATGTAAATGTTGTAATTAATAGCGGTAGACGTAATAAGCTAATGTTCCATGTTTCTGAGAGTGGTTTAAAATTATGCAGTTAATCATAAATGATAAATTTTGTTTATAGTGCTAATGAAAAAATACATATAACTTATTAGAATTAACAAAATATTTTAATCATTTTCAGAAATTTATATTATTGTTTTTAGCCAAAATACGCTAAGCAACCTTTTTTAACTTTAGCAAGAAAGAAAAAAATGAGGCATAGACTAATTTATAAATGCAAGTAAGGAAGATAAACTGGGAGATGAATTAGGTCAAAAATACAGAAAAATAACTTAAGTTATCTCGAAAGGGTGCCACCTACTTTTGCCAAAGAAAGGTGTTGCTATTCCCAAGGAAGTGAGTATTTATCAACGACCCGCTAAAAAGCCACACGAGGAAACAGACCTTGTAATATTGCCAAAAGGAGAGGACGGCACCTGAGCTTTCACCACCCTTTCCAAACTACCACATCACGCCAAAGAGATGACTTTGAGCCTCGACAGCTTTCACGTGAATCAGCCCTTCCACACAGTTGGGGGGGAGGCTACGGTAGCCCAGTGATCAAGGTATCGGATCATGGCAGGCATGGCATGTGTTCGAGCCCAGTACCACACTAAAGACCCGCCGTGTAGGGCAGCGATGCACGTTAAATCTGTCGAGATCTCAAATGTACTCCCGTTGTTGTGGGCTGGTGTGGTAGTTAGGAGAGGGAGGTGCCAGCTCAGGTGTCGTCCACGTGACTTGACCATGGCTCAAAATTAAGTGGTCCGTCGCCAAAAGCCCTCATGTAGCTAAGCACTGCGACGCTAATATTCACTCCCTCCCTCCACACAGTGGGTCTTCAGGGCTTGAGCTCATGACACGTCAGCTTAGAGTCAGTAATCTTGACCTCTTGGTGACCACGGCCACTTCCCATGGGTGAAAAGAGTGGGACACGTATCCAAAGAAAGTAATCTCTGAAGGGTAAAATTCTTAAATTAAGGAATTTTTCTTATCAAACATTTCGAAATCTTCGTTTCATTTTAACCTTATTGATTATTTAAACACACAAAAACTTCCTTCAAAACAACTCTAGACGAGCAAGCTCTAAAGCCTTAATAAAGTGCTGTTTCTTCCTTTTAAAATATTTAATGGTTTACTTTATTGATACAAAGGAAGTGATTTGGTAGAAAGGCTCTTCCACTTGATCTAGTACTTTTACAAACATAAAATACTTCATCGTCTGAATGGTCCTCAAGAACTTGATGGACTCCATATCTCAAAACATAAATGACTAGAAAAAACTAGCTCCATTTATGAACATAACTCACATTTCCTATATAAATGTTTGCTGTCTCGAGCAGCCTTTTAGAATTTATCATGTCGGTGGAGAGAGATAGGAGAACTATTTTTTTCTAGTCGGCAATTGAATACAAAAGTGTTTAAAATTTCGTGAACTCAGTAAAAAGTGTTGACGAATGTCGGATCTTCAAGAGCTGTTATAATCTTTTTATAACTGGAAACCTAATGGGAAGAAAACTGTAAGAATGTTTGAAATACATTAATATATAAAACTCTTTTTTTTTAAAAAAAAAAACTGTGTTTAAAATATAAATTTTTGAAACGGGAAAATAAACCTTTTGTTTAATAGGAAGGAGATTTTATGACAAAATTTAAAACGTATCAGATTCTTTTCTTTTTTGTCTCATTTTTACTTGTTTATGTTATGAAGTTATGATATTATGTTGATCGGGGCTCGAGGATTTTATGCAAATTAGTCGCAATGAACAAGACTGTTCTTCAGGAGCGGTGAAAATTTATTGTCGAGAAAACAATCCTTGAAATACATGATTCAACATCAATATTCGCAGAATAAATCAGAAGGTCTTCACACCTTCAACAGCGCTCAGACACTACTGTCAGTGCCTAAAACATAAGAATGTGAAAGATTATTCTCAAGCACCACTCGTCCTACTCAACAGCCCAACTAATCGCTAGTCGACTCTTCACAGTCAAAGCAAGACTACTAATCCCTAGTCAACTCTTTACGGTCAAAGCAAAACTACTAATCGCTAGTCAAAGCAATACGAACTCAGTTTTGGTGAACGTCTCCCTATTTATAGGCCTCTCGGATCCTTCGAGAAAGATCCGCTTGCGTCATAGATAGTGAAATTATCTTACTTCTCCACTTATTTCCAGAAGAATCCATAGGGTCACGAACTCGCCAGAAAAAGTCGCCGAGTCTCCAAAATGGTCATCAGTCACCAACTTGGTCGTCAAAAATGATGCCTTACTTGGCTCTAACGCTAAGATTTCTCCAAGTTCCCATTAAATAGCTATTATAACATAAGGGACGGCGTTGTTTGCGAATATTACAATTTCAACATAAAATAAATATAAGAGGGTAATATAAATGCATTGATAAATAAATATAATAATTCTTTTTATTTTGAAACATCCTGCAAGCCAGAAAGCAATCAACATGTGACATACTGATTTACGGCCCATCCGTATAACTGAACAAGTGGCACCGTAAGAGGGTAGGCCATACTGTAATACTGTCTTATTAGAACCAACAGTGGAGCATTTCTCGAGTGAAATGTGTTCCTGACCCATACTTTTTAATTAGGTATAAAATGGATTTCAAGTGACATAAAAATCCTGCTAGGATGTTTCAAGACAGAATTGAAATTGAAGTGGGAAGGGGGGGCTCTTCTTTTTGTGGACTGATAATATCTTGCTTTGGCGTTGGATATTAGGCTAGAAGACCCGACGAAGTGTATGTGTAAAGACTCAAACGTTTTGGGATAACTTGATAATTAAAAATTGAATTTAAGAATATTTTTCTGTTAAAGATATTGTGATCCTAGTTCGCTACGTGATAATAACTAACCTTGGATCACTACGGCTTTGTTACTTTTTTTTCTACTTCCCTTTCCACATTTGGGTTCATTGATTGCTTCACCGCGGATTGTGCCTCTCTTTACAATGATTAATCTTCGTTGCTGTTCTCATGTTTGAGTATATATGTATTTATTTTATATAATAAAACATAGCTATCTCCTGAGCTTCAATATGTTACTTTCGTCTTTTCTTTTACGCAATATATGTATTTCGGATGATAGTTGTCTGTTTTAAGATTAAATTTTACCAGTGGTCAAAGTAAGGGATACTTAACCTTTTTTTCAGCTGGGCCACATACATATGTCACCTATTTTACGCGGGCCGAAAATATGTTAGCAATTTCACGCGGGCTATATCACGAGGATAAAGGGAGGGGGGATTAAAATGTGGAAAATAGATCAAATTATTATAACTCCTGTTTTGCTTTTTTTAATTATTATCTTTTATATTTTTTTTTTTGTCAACACTAAATAAGAAACATTTACAAAACACTCCTTCACAATTTCAGCATTAGTAAATGGTTTCTTATGATTACCAATACTAAAACAAACTTTATAGGATGTCTTTGTTACCACTGTGACATTACCACCTGCAAAACACTTTGCTGCTGTTGCAAAGATTATTCAAGAAAGTCTTATTTATTACTTCTTGAAAGAGATCTTCAGGAAAAGTGTCATTGAATGTTTCCTGTTCATTGGTATTTTTTAAATACAGCACTTTCGCGTGACAAATCAAACAATTATTGATCCATGTCTGTTTTCACTAGAAAACAGTCAACCTCCAAATCGTCTTGAAACGATATATTTTCTATGAATATTTTTGACTTGCAAGATATGAAAGTTAGTTAAAAATTAGTTTCATCCATAAAACTGTCACTATTCCACTGCTATCTGTTATCACTAACCTTAACCATTACAAATAGAAAAAGAATATGAATTCGCACTCGTATGACATCGACAGCAAAAGCAAAATTGATATATTTGATTTCTTGACGGCCAATTTTTTATATATTGTTCTTAAGTAAGTGAATTTTTCCTAAGCATTGGAGGCCGCGGTAGTCGAGTAGTATAGGTATTGGATCGTTGCTAGCTTTGTTACGAGTTCGAGCCCAGTACCGCTAAAGACCCGCCGTGTAGGGGAACGATGCACGCTAAATCTGTTGAGAGCTGAAACGGCCTCCCATTGGTGTGGTGTGGTAGTTAGGAGAGGGAGGTGCCAGCTCAGGTGTCATTCAGTCACTTGATCATGGTTCAAAATTACGTGGTCCGTCACCAAAAGCCCTGGTGTAGCTAGAACATTGCAACGTTAATTTTCACTCACTCACCCTAAGCAGGGCACTGACCGGGCCACTTAAAAAGGTTCAGTGAGCCACAGGTTGAGTATTGCTGGTCTAGAAGATTCTCTTGAACTTTACCAGCATCCAATAAGATGTACTTCTTTTCACAAATAGTAAATTCCATTACTTAGTGTATTCTGGGGGGATAAAGTAAATCAGTTGCTGAGTTTCGTCTGACCACTGGATACGACTGTCTCCTGAAAAATCTACATATAATTCATGTTGCACAGGCTCCTACCAGCACACTTTGTGATTTTCGGGATGACATGGATGCTGACAATATTCGCCGCTGACCAGCCTAAAAAAGGGCTCCTCTTTTACGCCCTTTATTGGCAAGCTAGGAATTTATTGGGTTAATAGACTTTTCTCTCCATTCTTATTTTATTTTTCCTTTACTCTCGTTTATTTTGTCTGTTTTTGTTCCTACCCCCTTGTGGTGTAGTGGTCTTCTGTAACCCTGGCCATTGGAAACAAAAAAAAAAAAATGTGTGACTTTCAATTTGATACGATTTTGAGCATTCGGTTGCTTAACAATTTCTTTGTGGACTCGAAATATTTTTCATATGAGGAAAGATTTTTTACTTAGATATGTAGAATCAAAATGCGGAAAGCAGAGTACATGCAACTTTCTTTCTTCAAACTATTAAATCTCTCCAGCAATGGCACTCAATAATTTACAAAGTAGCTGTAAAGTTGTCTTTAAAGTTATCTTTCCTATTTTTTTTTTATTATTATTATTTTATTTTTGTAATTCCATAAATGTTCTTAATTCTGAAGATGTTTTTCAATAAAGTGCATTATAAATTTATCAACTTCTATCCAATCACATAGTGACAAATTTATAGAGTAGTTTGCAGTGCCTCTCATAATTGTACCACGTGCCACATATGGCACACGTACAGGTGTACACAGGGGTTTCTAACCCGTAGTGTAACACTTGACTTCTTATCGCAACATGCTTCCTGGTACATTGAGAAAAAGCGTGTCGAAGTTCAGAAGGTTTTCCACATTACATGAAAGACAAAAAAAGAAAAAAATATCTCCGATAACGAAATTTCTAAAAATTATCCAAAATAATCATGTATTAGGAGTTAAATACTTAATAAATTTCAATATTTTATTCCTTTAGCAATTATTTGAAAAGATTAATATGCACTAAATTATCATCAGATCCAAGATCTTAATTAGTTGCAAAATGAAACCGGATTCTTTCAGCTCTGATAGAAATTTATGTAGTTTTAGTTCTGCATTAATGAATGTTGGGATTTCATTTATTTAATCATTTGAACAATGGCTTTTAGTTAATTAAAATACTGAAAAGACATTTGATCCTATTTTCCATTGAGGAAGATAAAATTTCAGATAGAATATAATCAAATAAACCTTTCTCGAATGAGGATCACAAAATTTTAATTGAATAGAAAAATAATTATCTCAAAACAGACAGTTTTACTTATGTTATAAATTGGTTTCATTTATGCATTCTGGAGTTTATAATGTTGTTATGCATGTCGTAGTATAGTTATCTTTATTAAAATAATAAACAAAGATTGAAAGCTCAATAGACAATATCAAGCTTTTGAAATATAACATTATCTTTATTTAAAAGGATAATGTAAAACAATGATTTTTTTATATGGTAGGGCTGCAAAATTCGTGCATGTTTACAGTATGAGAAAGGAATTTACGTAGCTCTAATATAAATATGTAAATTAACTAATAATCTGACTTTACTAATTCATTCATTGGAATTTTTCTTCTTTTTTGGTAATAAACCACATGTTTAATATCCTTTAAATAGATGGTTCTTAAAAAGAAGGATCTTGGAAAAGATATCTTCCTTTAAGGCTGTCTTCAGCCAGTGTTAAAGAATAGAACCCCGATTCGGAATATTTTTTCAGATATAAAAGTATTCCAACAATACTATTATATTCTGGCTACACTATCATCTAGAGAATCCCTTATTTTATCATACTACTCATTTTTATCTGTGCTGACACATTTTTTCTCCTATACCGTAATGCTAAATGAGCTATCATTTTACATCTAAAAAGAAAACTAATTATTTATGAAATATTTTGAAATTTTAAAAACACTATATTATAAACAAATGCATGAGCTACAATACCACAAATTTTTATAAAAATTCGAGGAATTTTTTCTGTTCAAAAATGTACTCCGCGTTGAGTCCACATTGCCATACATATGGCGAAAACAGCCTTAAAGGCGTAAAAATGTTATCAATCCATTTAGAATAATAGAAAAAAAGAAAAGATTAATTAGTTACCGGCTCCAAATTATAAAATTGATACTTTTTTCTTCAGCTGAAAAGTTCATTCATTAATTATACCTCATTCAGTGTTTATATCATAATTATAAAATATATATATGAAGTCATATATATAGATCACAGAAATACCCCGAATTTAAGTGGAACTGAGTAATAACTGCATAAGTCGGGGATATGGTTTTCACATTTAAATTATTTTCAGTTGGGGCAGGAGACAAATAAAAAGATAATTTACAAAAAAAAAGTTTTAGTAAAATAGTTAACATAGATACAAAATCGCTAGTTATTTTAGCTTATTAACGTTATTTTGTTAGTTATTTTGATGTAGAAGTTTTCATAAAATAAATTATAGTTTAAGAAACTAAAAAAAAAAAACACCCTTTTACAGTTAATTGAACAAAGTTGTAACTTCATCTTTTAGTCGCCAAATCTGGAAATGGTATCTGAAATGAGTCGCCAGGTGCGGGATGGGATTTGAAAAAGGTAAATCGATAGTCCTGATGATAATGTTCAGGACAATGGAACAAAATTATAAAATTTTTGTATTGTCATCAGTCCTGGACAAGTGAGCAAAATTTCAAACTAATCTGACTTTTTAAAGTGGGTAAAAATTGAGTTCAAAGATTCCGTTACATACAAGTGAAGCTTATAAAAGGGTTTTAATATAACAAAGTACTTTGCTGGGTCAAAGATTTCTTTTCGTCCGCCAAATTTCCTGGTTGCAGCTAATAATTTTTTTATTCTTTGTTTTGTTGAAAAAATATGCTAATCATTGGAGTCATTATTCTCTAAAATTTATAGCCCTTTTTCAATTAAATTGAGGCCTTCTCTCAAATTCCCAACCGTCATTCGATCTTCTGATTGATCTAGGTATAAATACTCAAATTCTTCAATGCCTTGCCCTTACTCATACATTACTGTGACTTCATCAATTGTCTGCTCCTGATTGTGGAAGTACAGCAGTTCTTGAACGTCCTCACTATACTCTTCTTAATTTATTTGCTTGGTAAGATAAAACAGCTTCTTCAATCATATCACCAATTTCAGCAAGTTTACAATTATTTTTTTTTATTCTCAAACAAGAGACGAATTAACGAGATTTGAAAATCGCATAACTCCGAGTTCGTGTAAGGCGGGGATAGCATAAGTCAAGGTATAACAGTAATAACGTGAATTGAGATGTGTAGCGTGATTTTCATGAAAAAAGGAACATGCAATGTTAATTTTCAGTCGATTTCCTGTTGTTTTTTATTTATGTTGATCAAAAACAAGAAAAGCAGCTATTGGCGTTGAGCCTCATAATTATGAAACATGCTAATTCACGAGTTCACTTTCGCTAATACCTCACTCTTTTTCTTGCCTTCCAAACCAAACCCCATGAGAACTTTTGAGGTCCAATTCTATTTCACTTTTACAGCCTATGCAATCAACATTTCTTATGAAAGGCAGTGGCATAACGGAGAACATTGGGGCCTCCTGCCAAGTCAGGTTTTATGGGCCAAGATGGACCTTACAAAGGATATGTACTTGGTGTCAGTCAGACTTTGAACCCCCCACCCCCCACCCCTAGAGTCTTGAGCCATCCGAATTCGGGGGATGTACGCTACGCCACTGCTGAAAGGAATAGGCTTTCTAAATACTTGGTTCAAAAATTTTCTTCCATTTTTAATTTCTTTCTAAACGTCATGTGCTTTGGCATGACCCGTTAACGTTAATAACTTGACTAGGAACCGCTTTGCGTCTATATTGATGATTCACATGTTTTATTCAAAACTTGTAAATATTTCTTTTATATCTCCATAAATGCCAATTGATGTCCGTTCTATCTCTCTTCTATTGTAAAAGCTGATGGTTTTCCACACCTTCTCCTCTGAACCTTGTGGTTTTGTAGTCACACGTCATTGTTGGCTGGACCTAACCTTTTTGGTTGATCAAACACTTGATACACAAAACTTTTGCAGACGCTTCCGTTAATGATCTTGCAATTGTTTCTAGAAGACTGACTCGTTAGCAATTAGAAATAAAAACTAATGATATAAATACACGGATTGGCAATAAATCAACTGAAATAAAATTAGAGATTTCGATTAAAAAAAACCAAGGTAATGGTTTTAGACGTTCTATATACTCATATTCAAGGAGCACATGGTGGTGCGATCTTCTATAGAAATCTTATCCTTAATTTAACTAATTTAAGTGAATTATTATTACTTTTTACTAAACATTTAGGACTAATATTAGAAGATCGATTGATCAAACTCTCTTGTTTTCAGACTAGAAGAGGGGTAAAAATTTACTTTTTTTTTGTTTCTGAGACTTTTTTTTTTACCACAAATCACTCCAGTTCTCAACAGATGAACACCACATTTTCTTGTTGTCAACGTCTGATGACACATTGTATTGTCAATCATTGACAACAAAAGGGAAGACACCATAGTCAAAAGTTACTTCTTGAAGAACATTTTATTCTTCTCTTCACTAATAGTCTCCTAAAGATTAATGATCTGAAGCTTCTCTTCATTATTCAGGTTCATCCTTTTTCCCAATGGATCTCTGAAAATTCGTTTTAGAAGCACTTTCAATAAATGGTTCGCAAGTGGCTATCAAATATTAGTTACGAAATTTTGGAATTATAGATTTTATATCCTCATCTGATTCTTCTTTCTCTAGCAAGATCAATTCATTTTTCGGATGTTTTCTTTTTATGTAAATATACAATGTTCTTAAACCTATAGCGCAACATAGATAATGGCAATCTTGGGAACAATGAGGAAAGATTATTGCTGAAAACTGCAATATTTCCCTAAAGATTAATAACTACCAACTACTATTACATCTCCACCTGTTTTTATAAATGGAGTCGGTTTAAATTTAGAATACATTGTTTCGCAAATTATTCAGTTGCAGTTAGAATACCATCCTTTTTTTCTTTTGCATTGTTTTGTTTACTTCAAAAATAAATCTTACTTTGGTTTCATCTTTAAGCTTATAGTTCGTAAAATCATTGTTTCACTGTACTGGCTTGTAAATAAAATCTTTGTCTTAGTGTATTTTGTCCTGAATGGTCGTGATCGAAGATTCGATAATGAACATGCTTCTGTCAAAGAAAAATTTGGAGCCAGTGTTACTAAAAACCATGAAGAATTGATGCATTTTAAATCTGTCGAGGCTTAAAGTGCTCATGTCAGCATGATTTGAAAGTTTTGAAAGTGGTTGTGCTCTATTCTGGTTTCACCCTCTTCTCTTGTGTCATTTTTGCATTCCGGGTGGACCGATTGATTGAAATTTAACAAATTCTTTGAGCTAATTTTGCATCCGGATTATTGCACTATTTTAGATATGAAATTTAAAATTTTAGATAAGTTAATGAAATGGTTTGTCTATACCAATGTCGAATGCAAAAGATCAGGGAATAAAAAGATAAATCAGCTCAAAGTATTTCGAAAGCCAATATTCATCAAAAAAAGGTGATGCTATCTGTTAGGTGGGATTCTAAAGGAATCAGTATTTTTTAGCATTTACTGGACAACAAAACGATTGCTGTCATCAATTGTACAGATTGAGTGATTCACTTGAACAGAAAATATCAGAATTGATTAGAAGAAAGGATGTTAGTGTTACACTAAGATAATACGAGACCTTACACAATCTTGTTAACTCACCAAAAGCGTTTACAGCTTTAATGGGACATACTGTCACACCCCTATCTTCTCCAAATCTGGCACCTTCTGACTATCATTTGTTCCGGTCTCTGAAAAATTTTAGATTGTTAAACTTTTATTTTTCAAATGAGAGGGTAAAACATCACTGAATCAGTTTTTTGCCAGTAAAGAACAAAATTTTTTATGAGGGGGGAGGGAATCATGCTACTACCAGAAAGATGACAAAAGGTATATATTTTAATAAAATATTTATTCCTTATATGAAAACTATCTCTCATTTCCATACTAAAATATGAAATTACTTTCCGAAAAATAGAATAATGCAAATACTTTTAAAGTTTTTCCTTGCCAAATTGCATATTTTTAATCTTTTATCGCAAAATTACATGCTAACTTTGTCATTCATAATCTCATGTATTTGCACTTTTATTGAAAAAAAAGTGTTTCATAAAAATATTTATCAGATGTGGATATGTATCACACACACTTTATAGTTATTCATTTAAGAGAACAAGAAACAAAATTAAAGAGCAATGGAGCTCTCTTTCCCAGTCAGATATCTTAAACAATTTTCTTTGTGAAACAAATACAAAAAGCCAAAAATGTTACTGTTTACCTAACATTTGACAACTTCGATTATTCCGAAAGTCACCTTAGATAATATCTATGATCAAGGTCATGACAAGTTCAAACTTTTATAAATCTTCACTTAAATCGTAAAAGCGGCATTCATAATTCACATCTAATTTCGTCATTTGTAAGAGAATATAATGCAAACAATACACTCAAACGAATTGAACCAGTTTCTCTTGTTTACTCGGAGAATAAAGTGGAGTTCGCAGACATTTATAGTGATATATATTGAAATCTATATATAAACTATATCCACAAGAGAGATGTGGTTTTGCAGAGAGGGAGAGAAAGAGATTGACCTAGCAAGTTAATATTCAAAATCTGTCAACTGAAATAGAGAAATGCAATATAGTATTATAGCGTCCACCGATTTTTTACGTGTTTTAATATAACGGTATCACATTGTAAGCGTAAAATAAGCTTATTTTTTTCAATCTAATGTCATTCTTACACGTGACAGATCTTTCAGACGATTAAAAAAATTCTCGTTGTAGAATCCTGGAAAGAAGTTTTATAAATAAAATGATGCGTTGTCATATTTTGCCTTAAGTAATTTCGAAATAAGGGGAAAAAATATAAAAATTTAACGTTTGAAGCAGAAAGGAGACATAATGTATATATTTATGGTTATGGACAGAGCCATAACTAATGGAATAACAATTCGATTACCATAGAAATTGTTACAGGGAATAATGAAAAATTTTGCATTATAAGTTTCAAAAAAAAAAAAAAATGTACAGTAAAAAGTAGAGTGTTCAAAGAATGACGCAAAACTTATGGTGGCTTTTTTATTTGACAATAAATTAAAATTGTGAAATAGATCTGTTCTTCCTCATGTAACCCTATAGAAGGTTGCAGATCGAGAGCCACTAAATTTATTGTGGATAGTTAATATTTACGACTGTCGTTAGCCGAAGCTTGGAGCACCACGCAGATTACAATTATCTTATGGTTCTTTTTTGCTCCAATTTTGAGGGAGAACACTATGTGGATGTGGTCAGAGGGTCTTCAATCTGTCTTCCTCGAACCTAGAGTAGCCCCATGCAGCATAGGTACCATGCTTTTTCTGGGATTCGAACCCAAGCCCTACGGTACAGCAATCAGCATTACTAATTATTATACATCTGGAAGGGTAAATAGTTCTACTGCATTCTATCATGAAACATTAATTCGAAATTAATATTCTGAAATTAAAAATTCAATTAACGCAATTTGTAAATACACGTAATGCAGTCTTGAATATTCAACTTCTCAAGCTTAAATAACTAGATCGGGAAATAAAATACGTGCTCCCCATTGATTTCCACATGTATGGTACCGTTTGAAATACAGTGGGGTGGGTGCAAAAAATTTTCAATGGGTCCACCCGTTGGAAATTAGCCTCTTTTCAAGATATCTAATATTTAGGCAGATGTGTGCATTTATTTATGCTACCAAATAATTTATGAAAAAACAGGTAAAACTTTAAGTAAAAATAATCATTAGTTATCAATCATATAATAATCTGTATATTATTTTTAAGGTAAAAAAAATGCCTCCTCTCAGGTTTCCACGGGATAAAAGTTGCATAGACATTTCTTAGACCTCGTTGAATTGTATCAGGTTTCAGAAGCGCAGGTTCAAAAAAGGTGGCGTGGCCGAGATTGCCTAGTGGTCAAGGTATCTAATCGTGGCTGAATTGTCACGAGTTCAAGCCCAGTACCACTAAAGACCCGCCGTGTAGGGGGGCGATGCACGTTAAATCTATCGAGAGTTAAGCATCCTTCCATTGGTGTGGTGTGGTAAATAGGAAATAGGGTTGCCGGCACATGTGTCGTCCTTGTCACTTCATCATGGTTCAAAATTACGAGGTCCGCCACCAGAAGCCCACTTGCAACTGAACACTGCGATGTTAATATTCACTCACTCAAAAAGGTGGCACGAACCGATGTGACACGCAACTCCAGGCCACGTTATGAGGGTTTTGTGCATAAGCCCACATGATGTAATATGACAAACAAAACAGTTATTACCAAAACATTATACCGTCCGACTACTTACTGTTCTATTTTGGGAATCCAAAGATTGTTCGAGAAGTAATGGTTGTAGAGGAAAGGAAGTTATAGTCTGTGATTATTCCTGACTGCTAAATTCACCACGTAGAAAGGCTGATACACGTTAAACCGTCATGACGTCGTCCTCACGTGGGTATGGTGAGGAAGTTAAGAGAAGGGAGTGTCAGCTAAGGTGTCTTCCTCGACACTTTACCGGTGGCCGCGGTAGCCGAGTGGTATAGGTATCGGATCGTGGCTTGCCTTGTCACGAGTTCGAGCCCAGTACCACTAAAGACCCGCCGTATAGGGCAGCGATGCATTAAATCTGCCGAGAGCTGAAACATCCTCCCATTGGTGTGGCGTGGTAGTTAGGAGAGGGGGGTGCCAGCTCAGGTGTCGTCCACGTCACTTGACCATGGTTCAAAATTACGTAGTCCGTCGCCAAAAGCCCTCGTGTAGCTGAACGTGCGACGTTAATATTCAATCAGTCAATCGACACTTTACCGTAGTTCACAGTTACGAGGTCGATCACCAATAGCCTCGCATTGCTTTAGAGTGCGAAGTTATAAATATTCACTCACGCCAAAACGTAGATAGAATAAATTATAGTTTAAAAAACTAAAAAAACACGCTTTTATAGCTAATCGAACTAATTTGTAACAATCTTTTAATCTCCAAATCTGGAATTAATCGCCAAATGTAGCATAGGGATTAGAAAATGGGAAATTTTAATCCTGATGATCGTGATCAGGAAAATGGAACAAATTAATAAATTATTGTATTGTTACCGGTACTTGATAAGTGAGCAAAGCTTCAAATTAATCTAACCTTTTGAAGTGGGTAAAAATTGAGTTACACTTGTATATGAATCTTTGGAAGTGTAACGAATCTTTGAAGTTTACAAAAGAGTGCTAAAAATTGAATTCTTCGAGACTACACTGACTTAAAATTCGGCGGTATTTTGAAAACAGGTCGTTTCCAATGGGTAATTCCATTGGAAGTTTCTCTCTACATCCAAATAAATGTCTTTCCAAAATTACCACATTTGTCAAAAATAGATGGGGAAAAGCTTGAACCACACACGCACACACAACATTTCCCAATAAATTTTAGTAATGATTTTTAACACGTTAAGATAAAGAAGTGGATGCTAAATTTTCCTCAGAAAACTTTAAGGATTTAAAAAAAAATTACGCAACACTTAAATAATTACAGAACATTTTGGTGCAAAACAATAAAAAGCTTTATTATCATCATCAAAACATTGCATCGTTGACAATCTCTGATCCACAAGTTTCAAATATGTATATAAAATTTGTCATCCATTATGTGGTACATTAACACATAGATATTGATATTCAGTCTTGTCATTCTGAAAATAGTTCACCCTAATTTTAGAAGCAACGTCTTTTGGTTTGGTGATGTAAAGTTTTCTTCAATCACAATAATCCCCCACAATAATTGTTCATCCTTTTCTGAGTTTAAAAAAAATTCCTTGTTTTGGAGTCACATTCATACTGAAAACTGACAATGATACACATGATGAAAGCTGAATCAGCACAAACAATTAGTTTATTTCAAACGTTCCTAGTGCAATGTTATTTAAATAATAACATATATTGAAGAGATTTAGATTTAGAGAGTCTATTACTTTATATTTTTTAAGTCATAAACAATAACTTACATACAATTTTCTTTAAACACGTATTAATGACTGTATATCGCTTTAATTTATAAGCCATCAGCAATCGTGGAAATAGTTCATGACACTGAACGAAAATAACGTTCGCAGAGAAATTTTCTTTAATTTCAGTTTGTATAGTTAAACTAAGTAAATGATATTTGTGTGTTAAAAGGATTAACAACCAATTTCCACTTAAGGTATCCGACTACTTGCGACATTTTTTTTTTTTTAAATGGAGATTTTTTTTGTGGTTTTTAGATTTATTTAGTACATTTTAAGAAAAAAAGTTAAATTAAAAAGAGAGAAATAAATTATTTCTACTAAAATGGGGAAAAAAATTGACAAAAAGTTACATAAACGGGATTCTCTCTCTGTAGAAATAGTAAAAGAACAAATTCTCATTTTTTCAATTTTGATGTGTTGCTTTGCTATTTCTTTTTGAAATGACCTCCAGGATAAGAGATATTTTAATATTTACAAGAAATAGAGAAATGTAGTTTAGTTATTATATGAAATTGCTTGAAAACAGTGCAACACATTGTCCTGTTTGAGTTTCTGAAGTTAAACACATTTTAAAGTTTACAGAACACACAATTATGAAAATTCATCGCGTCTGTTTACTTTGAAAACACTAAAGAACCTTATTTAAGTCATGTACTGTTACAAAAAAAGCAGTTTTACCATTGTAAAATAAAGAATGGATGTTAATAAGATGCCTAATAATGCCTTACAATAAAATCATACAAAAATTGTCAATATTTTTAAAAAAATCATGATTTTAGGGTAGTTGGATACCTTAATGCCTAAAAGTGTTAAAAATTTTGATATATGCGTTTTTTATACTTCACAAATTTTTTAACTTTAAAAACTGCAAGTAATACACATGCATTATTCGAATGAAGTTTTTAAAATTAATATTGCCAATATGGTAAAAATTGCTTGATACATTAATGGTGATTTTTACATAATTCGTTTTTTTTGTGATATTTTATATTAGCATTTAGGTAAACTATTAAAAAGATTTTCATTAGTTCGAATATCCGATATTCGAGAACATTTGTGCTAATTCAGTGGTTAGTTAGAAATGTCAATTCTATTAATGTAATTCGAAGTCAAACACATGGCACCTATCACCACACCTTCATTGTCTTTGTAATATGTAAGTACTCTTCCGCAGTAAGCTCCTGGAACACTTTGGCCTCAGGAAGCATGGAAAATGTAAGTTTTTTTTCAGAACAAAAAGAATATTCAAACATTTTTGTGCCTGAAAACTTGAAAGTTCGTCTTCAGATTGCTTTTCAGCACAAAGTCTTTCAGATGAGAATGTTTCATGAAAAATAACGATTCGTGAGTTCATGCTTCTTTGCGAATGTCCTTAATTTCCAAATGAAGAGATCGTCTTACAGGGATAAAATTTCACTGATAAATCGTGACATCACATTCATCAATGTTTTCTCAGTAGGTCCATTTATTCATCTGAAGCATCGTTTTTGTTGCCTTTACTTAATATTTGAACTCTTACCTAAAAAAGAAGAAAGAATTGCATAAGTATATAAATATTATTAGCAAGTTTTTTAATGAAAGATAATTTTAAAATATTTGGATCAAAAAATGAGCGGAAATTTTCAAACTACACATGCCCACAAAGAAACTGGCTCTCTAATATTCTGTTAGGTAGATCGGGGTTCGAGGATTTTATGCAGATCAGTCGCAAAGAACAACAGTTCTTTAAGAGCGATGATAATTTATTGCCGGAAAACAATCCTTTAAATACAGGATTCAGCAGCAATATTCGCAGAATAAATCTCAGAAGGTCTTCACACCTTCAACAGCACTCGGACACAATTATAAGAGTCTAAAATACACGTATGCAGAAGATTATTCACAAGCACTGATCGTCCTATTCAATCGCCGAGCTAATCGGTAATCATGATCAAAGCAAGTCTTCTAATCGCTAGTCAAATCAATACTGACTGATTTTCGACGATTTTTCTATAGACCTCGCGGACCTTTCGAGAAAGATCCGCTTGCGTCATAGTTTTTAAAATTAGTGTACTCTCCACAAATTTCCAGAGGAATCCAGATGGTTCGAAACTAGCCAAAAATGGTCGCCAAAAACGCCAAGTTGCCAAATTAATCTCCAAAAATGATGCCAGTTTGGCTTTATTGCCAAGATTTTGCCAAGTTCCCACTGAATCACCATTATGACGTAAGGGACGGCGTTGCTCATGAATATTACAATTTTAACATAAAATAAATATAACATAGAGTAATATCAATGCATTACACATCCAAATACAAATTATTTACACTATTTTATACAAAATACGTAACAATACGTTAGTGAGTGTTTGGCAGAGGCATTTTCAGACTTCTTGATGCTCTGGGCCCTTATGCAAAAGTAGGTCATACCTACAACCCCTTAAAATAAACAGAGATAGAGCATACGTTGTCAAATATTCGTACAGATATTAACCAGTAAGAAATAAGCGTGTGTGACACACCAAATCATTTGACGAACTGCATCATTTTGACTCAATGATTAATGGTGGTGTATGGCAGTAGACCTAGGCCTAACCATGTATAATAGATGTAAAATAATAATGCAGGCTTGCAAATGTTATCAGCTGGTATATAATTCGAAATTCAGTTTTCTTGAGAGTATGTCTAGGAATAACATTTGACAATAAAAGTAATTTAAATCGTGATCTATTGAGACCAAAACGTAGAACGAGATGAGGCTTCGCTGTAAGGCCGATGCCTTGAGATCGGACCAAGTTGGCTAATGCCTTAAAACGTATCTGATGTTAGAAGTGGCTTTCCTGTTTGCAAACAGCATTTAAGACATTATACCATAACTAGTTTAAGGGAATTGTATTCCGATGTGGTGCAATCCATAGAGTTATACAAATTTAATACATAAAGGTATAAAACCAAGTAAAACTTACGTTGAAAGAACAATTTGAGGATAAAACTTCATTGAAGACCTTAGTGTTTTTCTATCTCGTTGGGCCAAACCTTTTTTGTGGAGAATGAGTGTAAGTGGATAGTGATTTGGCTTCATGAAACGCTCTACCCATATGACCCCTTTAACAACTCAAAACCCTGAGCAAATTCAATTGATATTATTCAAACACCTTTCATCCAGTTTTAATTTGTCTCGATTTAACTTCCATCAGACTTCCATCCCTAAGAGAGACTTTGAGAGGCATGTGTGCTCCAATGGTATTGGAATTAGCCATCTCATCTTTTTATGATAGTAGTGTAAAAATGCTTCGGTAAAGCAAAAAAAAATTGAGAGGAAAAATAATTAATTAAGTATATAAATAAGTTTTTTAAAGTAATAGTTTCCTTTCATTTCTTATCCTTCTTGTTAATTGTTTAGTTTCTGTAATCAGAACTGCGATAGCGATATATATATATATATATATATATATATAAGCAATATTCTCGAAAGTTTATACATTTTTTTCCTTGGATGGCTAAATGTTTTGCTGAGGTGAAACAGCAATTTTTATATTAAACTAATCAAAATTATTGAACCTCAACTTTCATTCGTGTCGTTATTTCGTATAGGTTACGTATGCATTGTATGTAGCTATTAGATTTTTAGTGTTGCATATCATATTTAGTACTAGTATCTTAAAATTTCGGGATTTGAACAAATTTTTGACCATTAAGAAAGAGATTCAATTAATTGTACTATGCTAGTTTGATATCACGGGGCAAGGTGCCAAGTTGTTGTTTATGTTCGCCAAGAGGGGCGATAGCAATACAATATGGTTACCTTGATATTTTTATCGTCTCTTCATGTGGTTGCCATGGGGATAACGTATATCAGAATGAATTTTTATTGATTTTTTCACGTGGTAACCCTATTAATTTCAAACGATTTGAATTCGATTTCTTTAAAAATTTAACAATTTTCATTGCATTTGAATTATTTTATCAATAATAAAATATAAAAATACAATTATTATTATACGTGTTAGTATTCGTAATTTATAATTATTATTATGTTATATGAGTATTCTTAGGTATAATTATTATATATTACAATACGGAGATTATTCTTTTTTTATATTTACTGTTAAATTACATTATAAGATTATTATTGTATATAATAATTATTATTAAATCATTCTATATGAATATTATATATAAATACTATTAATTAAATAATAAGATTATTATATTATATTGTGTTATTCATTTTTTATTGATTGTTCTTGGTTATTCTCAATCTCTTCCTATATTCTTCATTTGAAATATATTTCAATGTTTTCCGAAATAATTCCTTAAAATTAACTTCCTGGTGATTTAAAACCACTGGGCCGCCATCTTGGCTCCTTGCCCCGTGATATCAAACTAGTTCCAATTGTACCATATGTGTTGTCGTTTCTCATGCCACCCGAAGGACGGTGTCAAAGCGAGGCCCACAAAATTCATCATGGCAAGGGGTTACGTTCGTAGTTAACTGCAGCACTGAACACCAAACAGGTGACAGTAAGTTTTCGATCGATTCAACCCCAAATTTTGAAGAAAAACTCTCTGGGGGTGGTCAGAAGCCCTTCCATCTCTATTCCCCTTCGGCCAATCCCTCGAGAGGATTTTTGACGAATATTCAGAGTCACCCCCATGCCACAAAGATACATTAATTTTACAAACATCCATGCCTTCTTAAGGGTTTGAACCCAGGTCCTAAAGCATAGCAGTCAGCGTCACTAACCACTATAACGGATGTGAGAGGCTGTACTCTATCATGTAATTCATATCCGCTTGAGGGGGTGTGAAAAATATATGAATTTAATTCTGATTTTTCAATAGGGAAACGGCATCTACTAATATTGATGCATATTCGATTTTTTTAAATCTTGTTTTACTTTTGCCAGTATTTGAGGAATTGAATAAGAACTTAAATTGTTCATAATCAGAGTGTTTAAAACCCAATCTGACTGTGTCTTCATGATAATTTATATTCCAACTATTTATATAATACAAACTGAAAAAAATTGTGATGACGTTTTGTATGTTTTCGTAATGTGACACTTGTTATGTATTTGAAAGTTCACCAACATTTTTCAAATTAAATCAGCTTTTACCACCTCCGATAAGACTATTTATTAAATAATCGATGTCATATATGGAAAATTTAACCAAGATAGAAGATTCTTCATCAGTAAACACTGTAATTGCTTTACCTAGGGAGAACTTTCTCACACTTTGGTCTGTCGACTGGTAGTGGTGATGAGTTCTGTGTGACTGTCCCCGAGCCCCTGTTTGGCCGTCTTCACAATGACCCGGGTGGGCGAGTATTCTTGCAAGAGGGTGGGTTGAAGGGACAATTCTTGGGACAATGGTGGAGTGGGAGGCGTGTTCTGTAGTAACGGTACACCAGACGCAGTCTGTAAAAGAGAAAATATATCTTTTATAACAACACTAAAATATTTAGACAATACAAAAAAAAAATGAGAATAGCTATGATGTATATATATTAAATAGAAATATTTCCCTTTTCTTCATGGCCGCTTGGCAGGAATGTTTCGATAACGAAGTAAATGGATGGTAAGTTTGATTTAAATATTGATTTACGTCGAACTCTCTCAAGCACCGCGTGAGGTATAAAATAAAAAATTTACTCCTATTTAACCATGCGACAAATTCTTAATTTTAAACTTAAATACATTTCAGTTGTTTATCCGTGTATCTTGTAATTAACAATTTGTTCTGCTTTTTCTACTATTCATATCTACGAGAAACTTAAAGGATAGATTCACATATTACATCAAAATTAATTAGGGCATACGAGCAGTTGTGTCAAAAACCAGTTTGTCCATCATGATCCTGTGAATTATCATGTCTTTCTTTTATACTAACAGCAATTCCATTTTTCGAATCTCAGTGGAATCAATATTGACTGAAGACTCTACACCTACATAGCTCTAACATATTGTTATGTTGTTTCGATTGTCACCCGATCGAGGCACATGAAATACTTCATGGCCAGGGGCTAAATTTCTTTTTGTCACTAACCGCAGCTTTGAGCGCCACACAGAAGACAGTACATTTTGATACCATTCCACCACAATTCTGAGAGAGAACACCCACAAAATTGCAATGGAGCCTCGACTCTTATTCTCAGATATTTACAAACCCACTACGCCGCAACGTCACCATACGTTTGCAAACATCTATGGCTTCTTCGAGATTCAACCCAGGCTCTACGGTTCTGCAGTCAGCGTCACTATACCGTCTGGGAAGTACTTTAACATTGATAGTTTTTATACCATTGGTAAGTATATAATTAACACTGTGTGTGTGACCAATAGGCTGCGATGGTCAAGGTCTCATGACTGGTGTGTCAGGAGTTCGAACTTCGTACAGCTTAAGATTCAGCCATGTAGAGGGGGCCGATGCACGTTAAATCTGTCGTGGCTCTAAAATCCTCCCGTTGATGTGGTGTAGAAGTTAGGAAACGGATGTGCCAGCTCAAATATCGTCCTCGTCATTTGATCCTGGTTCAAATTTACCAGATCCGCTGCCAAAAGCCCTTCTGCAGCTTTGTAGTGTGACATAACTGAAGCTCGCTCTCTTTCAATGCTTAGCGGTTTCAATCTACAAAACGGTAGGACTTAGCAGATCGTGGTTGCACAATCATAACACGATACCATCATCTGGTTGAATGAATTCGAAAATGAAGCAACACAAGGTCTATTGGGATAGACCTCGTAATTTTGAATCACTGTCAAGTGACGAGGATGACACGTGAGCTGAACCCCAACCAAACGACCACATCGAGTCAACCACCGCCACGACATATTTAACGTGCATTAAACCCTCCTGCACTGCGTGTTTCAGTGGCCCTGAGGCTTGTACTCATGGCAAGCCGGTTAACAACTTATAGCTACAGCGGTCACTTACCACGTTCAAAATCATTTTTCTGGTGATTTCCTCGTAAAAGAGAAGATTTGTGAAATTACGACTGTGAACTGGTCCGACCGATGTATTAGTTTCGAAATTAGCAGCTTGACACCTCTTCCCGAATGTACTTTTCCACGCAGTGTTTGGTATACTTTTGATCATTATACGATCCGTAGAATGGTAGATTCGGGCACAAAATTAGATTCTATTGCAGTGAAAAAAGTGACCCAAACCCACACCAATTTTTGGTCTAAGTGCAGTCAAAGCAAAACATAGTTTTCCGTATACTTTTAATCATACAGTGTATATTATGTATTCTACGTACTCATATGAATGCCAATGTGTGTGATGTTTGATATCATTTTATACAATTTGAAAATAACTTTACAGTGCTGCCCAGATGGTATATTAGTTAATGACGCTGAATGCTGTGCCAAAAGGCTAGAGTTTGAGCCCCGGAGAAGGCATGGGTGTTTGTAAACATATAGTGACTGTGCAGCATGGAGCTTTCTAAATATCCTGTGAACCGAAAGTCCTCTCGAGATGTGGGAGGCCTTTGACCAGCCGCAGGGTGTTCTGCCTAAAAGTTAAGTTGGAACAAAGCCAGAATGTTCTATCATCTACATGAGGAATTTGGTGGGCCTTGATCTGATACAGTCAATGGAATGGCAACAGGAACAATAACGTGTTGGAGCTATGTAGGTATAGTCTTCAGACATTATTGATTCAACTGAGAGTAGAAAATGGGGGTTAGTTATTTAGTATAGTTATACAGAAGAAGTGAAATTTTAATTTGCTGTTAGGTAATGTGTCCCTCTAGAATTAAAAGACGAGATGTCCAGAATCGTGAAGAACAATACTGAATTTTGCGATAACTGCTCATATATCCTAATTTATACATACGAGGGAAAATAAAAAAAAGTAAAGGAACTTTTGCAACTTTTGTTTCCAAGGTATGGCAACAGAGCTAGTATCCCGTGCTTAATGAGGGGTAGTCGGCAACATTTCCATACGAATTGACACTCGTCTTGCCTGTAGACATTGGAGTGTAGGCAAATGACTTGCTAATTTCTAATTATTAAACTTAATTTTTAATTCTTATTTTTCTCCTTTACTCTCAATTTTTCGATGCATCCTCACAGGTAACTTCCCCATTCTGTAATTCTCTAACAACTTCAGAGCAGCCAATCCAATGGTAATTCACTCACCCCCTTAACCAATCACAAGCCAGGCTTTGAGTCACTCAATGATGAACTTTTCAACTTCTCACACTTCCATTCTGCCTCCAACTCCAAGCTCCAGTCAGCCTACACAGCCACAAGCTCCACAGCCATTCAGGTTGCTTGCTATCCACCAAGGACTTCTACTTCCACAGGAAACATTAACTCCTATGATATAGGACGGAGGATCGCTTCTCGAGCCATATGCCCAGCGACATCCAGCGACAGCTTTTTGTTTGCGGAAGGTGGGAAACTTGCGGAAATTATTTGTTGCATGCAAACGAAGAATGGTGACAGCTGTTTATCGCGAAGTAAGATCTACGAATTGATAGAGCGCTTCAAACAAGAAAGAACTTCTTTACGTGGCGACGAAAGTTCGAGCAGTCCATCGGTGTCAACCATTGAAGGGCTACCGTGTTGAACGGTCTGCTACCTCAACGACTACGAGGGAAGACGAGTGACACTTTGTATATAAGTGTTGCCAACTACCCTTCAATTAGCGTTGAATACAAGCGCAGTTGCTGAACTTTGGAAAATATGAAATTCAAAAAGTCCCTTTGCTATTTGACTTTCCCTTGTATATAATGGGTTCTTACTTACAAAGAATACAGATGGTCGTTCGTACTTTATGAAACGATTTTGCAATTTATTTCCTCATTTGCGTTTTGAGATAAATTTGAAAATGGCTCTTAAAATTGATAGGTGGATCGAAGGTTACGTAACTGCGATTTCCAAAGAGAAATATTCGTGTCAACTAATTATAAAGTGGTGCAAAAATCTCGGTTATTGAATTTCAAAATAATAATAATATATTAAATTTGAAAGGAATAAATCATTTAGAGTTGAAGGTAAAAATGAAAGCATGACCACGAAACTTCTCCTTAAGACTGTTCGAACGCGGACAACTATCAAGAAAGTGAAGTCTTTGTGATCCTAAAAGCAAATCTGCCGACTCAAAGATTCATTGCATTGAAACTAGAAATGTCTCCGGAACTGTAAGTAAAATCATTCATAAGGATTTAAATTTAGAAAGATGTGTTAAGCCTACAGTGCAACTGGTATTTGCAAAACATATTACTGAAAGAAAAACGAACTGTACGAAACTACATGAAAATCATCTAGATGCTGAAAAATGGAAATTTGTGGTAACACTCGATGAGGCACGGATGTATTGAAGTAACCGCAATGGGTATATTTTAGTGACCGTACAAAATGGGGCTTCATCAGTTTTTGCACAAAAGTTCCCAAAGAGGTTCATTATAGCTGCATGATTTTTTACAAGCGAAAAATTAAAATAAAAAGTCTCAAGTATAAAGCCAAATTTAATTCACTCTACTATCCGCAGAATATGATAAAACCCAATTTGTGTAGAAGAAATTCTACTTTATAGGGAAATGACATTGATAAAGTTGAGCTTCATATGGACAAAGACTCTAATCACATTATTTAAGTCAACTACCACTTTTTAGCAAAGAAAGAATTAGAAACAGGAATAAAAGTGCATCAAATTTGATGAAATGCCTTTATAAAAATTCTGACTCTTCTCCAATGGTTTATGTGCTTTCGGCTTATTAAAACGAGCCTTTGAAAACGGTTCAAGAGGATTGGGTAAAATTAGATACACAGTACAAAGAAAAAGTTTACTTTCATGGGAAAATTCAACTAGAACTATTGTCAAAAATCATGGCTATCATATAAAAGCAAATAGCCACAAAAATACGGTATTTATAAACAAAAACTAATTATCAACATCGTTTCCATAAAGTGCGAACAAATTTCTGTATATTATATACCTTAAACATAAATACATAACATAATTATATTACGAATACTTGGATTAATTGTATTTACATTTCTTAGAAGCAAATAATCTTATCAATATTGTAAAATTATGTATTTATTACTAAATATACTCACACTGCTCCAATCTATTCACTAAAATCTAACTATTCTTGGCTTTTTATAAATATAAAGCAGATATTTTTTTTTCTTTAAGTATAACTTGGATATTTTAAGATGTAAATTTACGCAATATTGTTAAATTGAAGTAAATATATAGAGAGAGTGAGAAATAAAACAAGTTTATAAGGATCATTTTATATTCTCTACCAGAATAATTGCGTATATGCAATAAATAGAAACAGAAATTTATATTTACATATATATGCCAAAAATTCTAAAATATGTAATACTTTTCAACTTTTAAAAAAGTTTTGTAATATTTTATTCCGTTTGTCCAGTCTCCATTTCCATTGTAAATATTTTCAAATTTATCTTTTTTAAGAATGTGAGAAACGCATTTTATAATACAAATGTCTTCTTCCATCTAAATGCAAAGTATTATACTTGTATACATAATAAATAAGCACAAATATGTATATTTGTAAAGTACCTATGCAGTGTATTTTACTTGACGGGGATTCCTTTTTTCGAAACTATATATATATTTTTGAATATATTTTCGCAAATATATATTTTATTCTAACGTCATAACTTACGTATTTTATTTCTACATATTTTCGACTTCTATCTGTTTATATTTCTGCAAGGTATATAAGAAATGCTGTCATTTGTTTTTGCGCTTGAGGATAAGTTTTTGTATTTTTAATTATTATTTTAAAATGAAAGGGAAATTTACTATCAGTTTAAAACGTTAAATACGCTATTTTTCTATATTTATTAAAAATACAAAATGAAAACTTTATAGGTCATTTTATGGATGATCTGTCATTTATATAAGCACATAATTCTATTTACTGTAAAATCCGGCAAACTGCATCCAAATAAGTTGCATTCTTGTTTTTTGGGTCCCTCGCCTTAAAAGGCACACCCCTATTTTGAAAAAACCGAAATACATGTGTAAAATTTGTTTTAAGTCAATTATTCGAGGTTTGTTTCAAGCCTTAGAGAAAAATTAGTATACTTCTAGAACTACGGCCCTTTAAGTTGATAAGGAAGGTCATTTCTTTTAAATAAACAGTATTTTGATATATATGTAAAGGAATAATTTATTTTTTATAATCATCTCTATTTTTATTTTTAAATCTCTCATTTTTATACCCGGCGTATTACGCGCAGCCGTAAATTTCGATTTTATTTTTTGGGGTTAAAAGTGCGTGTTATACGCCGGATTTTACAGTAATTTTCAAAATACTTTTTATGAATTTTTCCCTTGATATTTATTGCTTGAGAAAATTTAATTTTTAGACAGCAAATGAATGATTTCTTAGTACTTGTGTGCACGCACTATATCTTTTTTATACACCCGTAGAAAAAAACTTATTTTTCAAATTAATACCAGCAATTAGACATCAGTAATCTTCTTTCTACGCCTCTTTAACATGCCCGCAGTAGCCTACTGGTTATAATCACGAACTCGTGGTCAGCGTGTCGAAGACCCGCCGTGTAGAGGAGGCTTATACAGATTAATCTGTCGAGTTCAAAGTCCTTCCACTGTTCAGGAGAAGTAGCTAAGAGAGAAAATGCCAACTCAGGTGTCGTATTCGTCACTTCACCGAGGTCCAAAATTACGTGGTCCAGGGCCAATAGTATCGGGTTATTTCGAAGAGCGGCGTTAATATATAACCAGTCCATTGAGTGAGTATTTATCAACGCCCCACAATTAGAAGGAATTTTGAACCATGATCAAGAGACAAGTATGACACCTGAGCTGTGGTATTTGTTCTCTAAAGTTCCCACCACACCAACGAAAAAAATACAGCTCGAGTGAGTGAGTGAATATTAACGTCGCACTGTTCAGCTACACGAGGACTTTTGGCGAACGACCACGTAATTTTTAACCATGGTCAAGGGACATGGACGACACCTTAGCTGGCACCCCCTCTCCTAACTACCACACCATACCAACGGGAGGACGTTTGAGCTCTCGACAGATTTAAAGTGCATCGCTGCCCTACACGGCGGGTCTTTAGTGGTACTTGGATCGCACTCATGACATGCCTGCCATGATCCGATACTTTGACCACTGGGCTACCACAGCCCTTAAAATACAGCTCGAACTATTGGCGTATGGACACGAGCTTGTGGCTATAACCTCTAGAATATTATGGCCAAACCAATCAATCACAGTTTATTGAATATTTAACGTTAATTCTAATTTTATGTTTAATATCTGTGTTTTTATTCTATGTTTCGTTTTCTAAAAGATATTTTTTTGATTTTCGTTAAAAAGGACAAAATGAGGGACCCGCAATCACAAAGTCAGAACAGATACTCACCAATTTGCTTCTAGAATATGATTCTGGAGTGAGAATTCCAGGTCCACTGTCCACTGATGATGTTCGCCAGTGAAGACCATCGCCGCAGAGGTCATCGTCATCTTCAATTGTTCCTTCTCTTAAAGGTGCTGAGAGGAAAGGAAACATAAATGGTTACAGAAGTCTGTACAATGTTTAACCTGAATAAAAGTTGAAATCTTTTGAGTATTTATCAACATTTTTATCTCACCTGGAATTATATCAGGACATTTTTCTTCGCCGGCGCAGCTGCAAGATTTCCATTCGTCATCAGTGTCCTTCCGCAAGGGAGTTTGGCATCTGAAATAGTTTAAAGATCAGTTGGTAATTAATTCATTTCACTATGTTTTCCATTCATTTTCTAAGTACGTAAAATGTATTTAATATGGCCAGTGCTGGAAACCCGTTTTGTGCCTATAGCAGAGTATCTCAAACTGGGGGACGCGCCTTCCTAGCGGGGATTGATAACTCTGCAACGGGATCCCGAGCATATCGAAAAGTCGTAAAAATAATAAAATAATAAAAAATAAAATGCACATTTACATTGATATAATACACTTATAAATATATCAGTTCTGCGCAATGTGATTTATAATTAATTTAACAATACTGTTAACAACAAGTTTAATAATTACCAGTGACCCCATATAGGTTTGTAATATATAAAATTAAAAATAAAAATTAACACTTATCTTGATAATTAGCGCGGTTTATAATTAATCCCTTAATTGCCGATAAAAATTTACTCGATTTGCTCCGCAAAGCCACCATTTTCCACGTGTGCAGACGTATGTCATGTATTTACAGGAGGGGAGAAATTTTAGAAGGCAAATCCCCTGAAATAAAAAAATCCTTCGCAAATACTGTCAAGATCATTTTATTGCATTCCTAAGCCTTCGGAATAAAGTTATGGATAGCAGTGCACATAAGAGGTCGTACTTCAGAAAGACGTATATATACGTCCTGGGCAATTCACGCTTTTGCTGGGCGAGACGCTTATATACGCCGGTGGTACTCAATAGGTTAAAGTCGTATTGTAGCTTTACCGTCAAAGTAAAATATTATTGAATTTAAAGCACTGTTATTTATTTGTATGGAAGGAGGAGGGGGCGATGAAAATTATGATTGATATTGGATCACAAATATTGAAAGTTTAGGAAGCTCTGGCCTATAGACAAGGTGATAAAAATTACTGCCACAAATCCCACTAAACTAGAATTTGCCGGTTACAATATAATTAACATACATCAAGCAATATCGCGATAAAGCACACACACACAGCCGCCCTTTCCAATGTACCAGTGCCTAAATGTGGCTTTGGATGTAGTGCTCAGTAGATTAAAAGAACAGTTTATCTGAACAAAGAAAATTTAATTACAATTAAAAAAGAAAATGCTTTTAATATTAAAAGGTAATTTTCAAATAAAATGTGAGGCTAGCTTAATCATTCAAAAAATTGTATATTTAAAGAATATAAATAGAAATTGTAAATAGAATCTATTAAATCCTCAGCTTTTTGACAAAATTTGAATCCTTGTTAACATTTTACCTTAGGGAATCGTAACAAGCATATTTTAGGATTAATTATGACTGAGTTCCTTGCCTCACAAACTAAGTAAATTTATAGAGTTCGTAAAATATTATTAACTTTTTTTCAATAGATTCATCCTCAAAATTACAAAAAATATTTCCTAAAAAACTGTGCGAGTATATTTAAAACCTTTTTGAAATTTATCCTTAATAAACTGATATTTCTTGTGATTTTAAATAATTCTCCTTTTCATCTCACAGTAAAAAAATGAATATATTTGCATATGATTACTACAAATTTTTACAACACTCTGAAACTGTCATAAGAAACTAAATTAAGCTAAAAATAACTGATATAAAAAATATATATATCAACAAATAAAAAATATATATTGAGTACAATATTAGCATCTGACGTGTTTATCTTTAAACTGCATAAAAAATAATTTATTAAAGTAAAACAAGAAACAATTGTTTAATGCAGACACAATGACAAATATGTTTTTACTAATGTTTATTTTACGCGACAAAATCTGTTTATTGTATGTCTTCCTCAAATAAAAAACATTTCCCCATCCGGTTTCTTTTTTGCAAGTTGATGCTTTTATATAAAAGTATCTCAACGCATAAAAAAAAATTAGTTTTTTGCTTTATTAATCTTAAACAATGTATTTTCTTTCTCGTTATTTGTTCTTTTAATCTCGACAAAAGCTTTTCAAAAAAGGAAGTCGAAATTTGAAGGATGGGAAAATAAATAGCATATTAGTTCAACAAGTTATTCAGAAACAAAGTCTTACAACAACAACTAATAAACTTTGTATTATTCGTTATATTATTTTTTCATTGTTGTTTCTCATCAAAAGAATAAATATACTAAAACACACGTGAATAGAAGAACTAAGCAGACTGGCGAAATTAATTACGTAAAAAAATGGCGATAGTTGAAGAATTTGTTGTAATATTTTCTTTCATCGATTTTGGAATCTCTCATTTTCTATGTGTTGACGGAAAACGTTCGTCAAGAAAAGGTAACGGAGTAAGAGAGAAAAAGGAATGTCGCGTCGTCTTCATTAGGTAAAGGCATTTACAGAAATTGTAGCTTCCAGCGACGTTTATTTTATACGAGCTAGAAATACACGAAAAAGAAGAAAACATATATACTTACTTGTCGTCTTTCGAAGAATCTTGAGCGTCTGAAAAAGAGGAAGAAAATTAAATGCTGGTGATTAAAGCAAATACATTCACATACCAAATTTCATGTGACGGAGTTGTTAAAGAATAAATACTTTACTCTTATTAACAAGTAAAGAAGCAGTTATTAATTTAATATATATATATAACTGCTTATATCTATTTATTATAACTGAAATAATTGTATGTAGCCATGTTGCATATTTTAGATGACATTCTATATTTAGATTAACATTTTTTTGCAAAAATAGCTATTTCAAATTAAGTATAGTTTTTCATTCAAACTACCTTAATTTGATTCTTACAAACAATAACCCTAATAATGCCGATTGCCTAAAAATGCCCTTTTAATTTTTTTAAAAAAATTTTATATAAAGAAATGTAACAATTTATTTTTTCCATGATATTTTTAAGGAGTTAAATTATTAGATGATTTTTATATGGTTTACTAAAATTGTTATTTACTAACGAATTATTCCAATTTTAGACACACAAATGGCGATATTTTCTATTTCATAAAAACTGTTATACACGCACAGATATTTCATGAATATATATATATATATATATATATATATATATATAATTAGAAATAATAAAAAATATTATATAAATATATTCTTAGTATTATTAATGGGTTTAAAATTTTAGTTAATAATGTTTATCATTTTGCTTTTGAATGTAACAATTCGCTACAAGAAAACTCTTCAGCTCTGAATTCGCATATAGATCACAGAATTTGAAAGATATAATATTTTTAAAAATACTTTACACACATACATTCTGATTTAATATCATTTTCCATCCATATCAAAGATTTACTATTTTTTAATCCTTAGCGTTCTCTCTCTTTATTACTTTTTGTGTGAAGAAATTAATTTTTCTAAATAATAATATTTGGCAATAAAAGAGAAAGATTGACACCTTAAAATATATTTAACCCTGAAATTCACTTCTAAGCTTCCAGAATTAGAAGAAAATAATGAGCTACATTTTGGAATTGGATTTGCTTTTTCCCTATTGCATTTCTTATTTTATTTAGAATAATAAATAATCTTGTTTTTTTCTTAAGTCATTCTGAATGTTTATTAGTATTTAAGCTTTGTAAAGAGTTCAAAACTTTTATTAGAAAAGGTTTTAAATAGTTTGTAGAATGAAATTTTATCTAATAATAAAAAGTCTTATTTAATTTCAAGTTCTTTTGCTAAAAATCTATTTTATAGATTCTAATCAAAAGCTACATTTCCAAGTTTGTTATTTTTGTACGAGCAGGGATGAATTCATGAATATTTGCTAATCTTTTACATTCACATGGCTTTGCTACTCGTTTTACATTAAAAAAAAACATGCATTTGAACTGTGTGGATAGTTCTATATTATTTATAATTTCATGGTACAGTTAGAATAAGTGCTTAATATTTTACTGTGTTTTAAGGGAAATATTGAAATAGTAAAATCCTTACGAGTTATTAAGAAATGAAGGATAATTTAACTACAATACACACACAACAAAATTAGCAAACATCCTTAAAAGCCTTCATGATTTTCATATTAATCTTTCTGAATGTTTAGAGTTGAATATTATAATAACATAATGCAATAAATATTAGAGCAGACTGGTTTTCTAAAATATTTACATTTAAATATTATCAATGGTAGACAATATGTATACACTTTACGAAATTTAACTACGTGTCGTTAACTACATGAAGTTTAACTACGTTCGTGTACAATTCATGCATGTTAACTGTTCGTGCGGAAAACGTTTGTAGTGAAAATTACTTTCATTACAATAACTTTCTACTGTCCAGCGGATTTAAAAATAAAAGATAATATTCAAGTTTAAAAAAACCTTCAAAAATGATTCGCAATGAAATAAAAAAAAAAATGTTCGTTAATTCCAAAAACTAATTCATGCAAATAAATCATCATTAATGTCAGAAGTATTGGGAAAAAGTACTGAAAAGTTCAATCGTGGCTTTTAAATAACTAATATTGTACGGGAAGTGGATAATCTATTGAAGTTCTTCCGACATTCTCAGTTACGCTAGAAAAGATATTGCATTTGCCATTTTATTTCTTGAAGAGCCATTTTGAAATAAAAAATAGAGCGAACAATAAAGAAACTATAGAGTTTCATTTAACTTACAAAGAAAAAAAAATCTTCTGGTTCATAAGTTTAATTTCAGAAATAAAAAGGACATAACACAGGGAAATGTATTCTAATCGTCATTTCTTTGGCATACTACCAAAAATAAAAACCAAATGTTCAGTATGCATTTTAAATATTTGATTTTAAATAATTCCACAATTAATAATGAAAATTTTACATAAAAAATAATTCCGTGATGGTAAAGCAAAAATGATTAAAATTTATAAAAAGAAATACATCATATATCCGACCAAAAAAAAAGAACTTTAAGAAACTTAGTAGTTTTCCTTTTAAATGCAAAAAGATTTTAAGAATGGAGCCGTTAAAAGATATTAATTACAATAAAATTATTCTCAAAATAAATCATTTAAAAATGTTACAGTCTTTTATATTTCTAGCCATATTTTTAGCAAACATATTCGATACAAAATTTGTTTACAAGCATAATTTAAATAATCAACAAATAAAATGCCTTTTCCCCACGTATTTTAGACTTTTTTAAAACTACATATTTTCTATTCAATGTATTGATACATTCTATTGTTTTAATGTGATATATTTTGAAGAAATTCTTCTAAGTATTGTATTTTACTGCATAGTGTAAAATTCGTAGGTAAGTTTTGGGTTTAATACACGCAAATAGTTAAAAGTGTTCTATTAAGCATGCAACTGTTAACCTACAATGTGGAATTGTCAGGAGTTCTGCAATAACAACAACAACACTGCTTACTGTTAATTACAAATGATAACCCGCAGAGGAACTTCAACATATTTTACTAACGAAATTAAGAGGAAGATTTAGAAAGTATTTTTCATGGACAAGTTCACACGTCGCGAAATAATCAAATGCACTGAACTTTGCTTTAACGTCTTTTCATTAAACTGGGAAACTAAATTAAATTATTTGTTGCTTAACAGTTGAGAAATTTCCTAAGCGCTTAATCTCGTTGACAGGGACGATGGATCAGAAAATGCCCGGGCAAAACACGTACTCAAGCTCAAAATTGAAATAATTCAACCTCCCAAAATAGTGAATAAAGTAGTGAAGAAAACACAATCTCCTTTCAAATACAACCTGATTTAAATTGTATTAGATGTTAGAATGCATGCATACACACGAGTCTCTTAAAAGAGTCTTTATTTCAAGAATGTAAATTTACTTTGTTGAGAAGCTTTTTTGTTAAAAGATTACTTTAAAAACCAAATAATTGTGGTTGAAACCTTTGCTCTGGGCATAATTAATTCATGATTTTCTATAAATTACTATACATTTTATTTATTAGGAAACGAATGAAGAAAAATTGATTTATGAGATACTGATTTGAATTCTATTTAGATAGAGAAAGATCATTGAAAATTACATTTCGGGAGATAATGTTTCATCTATATTTTGTAAATGCATTTTTTTCATAAACGCGTATTTTTTTATATTAATATTACAAAAAAATTAGAATACAAATTTTCATACCATCTAATTTCATATTTATTCTGATAATTTTTTGCTTTTTCTCAAGAAATATTTCCCTATGATTTTGCTACACGACTACATTAAAGTGAAAAATTAAGAAGATAAATATGAAGAATTCGATGCATAAAATATCTGTGTTCATTGTTTAAAAAAACACATTTATAAAAGATTTCAAGAAGGCTTATCATATTTCATCCAATGTTGTAAATATAGCACATTATGTAAATTTTTATAGTAGGTTGTTGAAGGCAAAATATACTGCGCCATAATCAACATTACAGAATACATCATCTTCTTTACAAGTGTGGAACAAATACTATACAACAGGAATCGGTAACCTTTTAATTCTTGTGTGCCAAAAACTAATCTATCTTACGATTTGCCGTGTCAAATAGGACATATTGGAAACTATTCGATACCCGCGATAATGCATGCATAGTTAAAGAATAGTGGTCAATAATACAGATTTACAGTTTTATCATATATTAATTTTGCATCATTTAAAAATATTTCTTAACATAAAAATAAACAGCATATAATATATTTATTTCTGTTATCTTTCAGATTTTTTTGTAATTCCGTAAATGTCCATAATTTTAAAGATATTTATTTGTCAAATGAGGTCCATCACAAATTTAATAACTTACATCCACTCAAAAATTGACCAATTCGAAGGGTAGTGCAGAGTGACCTTAAGAACTGTAGTGCTTGGCACAGATTTCCAAGCCCTGATGTAGAATATTAGTGATGATAAGGTAATAATGGATTATGGTGACATAAATTTGGCGATTTATAGTAAAATGAGACAGATCGAGGACACTTAGAAGATGAAGAAGTTAAAAGAAATACATAAAGAATTGTCTTATAATACATCACATAACTATCATGCAACAAAAAATCTTTGAACTCAATTTTTACCCACTTTAAAAGGTCAGATTAATTCGAAATTTTGCTCACTTGTCCAGCACCGATGACAATACATTAATTTAATAATTTCTGTTCCATTCTCCTGATCAAGATCATCAGGATTAACAATTTCCAATTTTCAGATCCCTTTCCCGCATCAAACCCCAATTTTCCCGATCCCATTTCCAGTTTTGGGGAATTAATTCCGGATTTGGAAAATTAAAAGATTAACTTACAATTTAGTTGGGTTTAATTTAAAAAAGGGAAACCCTTTTTTTTTAAACTTTAATTTATTTATTTAAAGTGATAATTGAAAACGAAATTTCAAAATCGATGTAAGTTATTGATAGAACAAAACAGCTACTCGTTTTTTACACACAGTTGGAAATATATATACTGTATACTTTGATTTTTAAGCTTCCATCTTGATCCTTATAAGACTGAGAATAAAAAAAAATGCCAAAAAGAGACGTCTAAAAATTTCTCATGGAGATAAAGAGATGGCTGGGAGTGCAGAATGGTGTAATACCTTGTTGAAGTCGAAATGGATGCCATCTAAGAAGAAGCGTCTAAGCAATGCGAATATTTTTTTTAGGATTTCAACTCCATGTGAAAGATTTTGTGTATATAGATATATGTCATTTGACGACGTACGTCTGGATTTTATTTTTCTTTCTTTTTTCGCTTTTCTTTACCGGGTCTCAAAGAAGATTTCAGCCTGGGGGGAACGATAAAAGGATGGGCTAAAAGTAAAATAAATAAATAAATAAAAAAAGGTCGAGAGAAAATTCTGATGTCCCTTTTTTCTCCCGATCTTTAAACTATGGATCCTAATGGGGCAAAATGGTTTTTAGACTTTGTGGAAAGTGCGAGCTTTCTAACTGTATTTGTCAGCACGTACCTAGCTGGGGTATCCGTGACTGAATTTTGAAAATCTTATGTTTTTATTTCCCGGTAAACAAAAAAAAAGAAACAAGGGCACAAATAAAGGATCGTCCAGCTCAGTATTCAAAAATCATATTTTCTCTATCGAAGGAAAGTTAAACATGTTTATGTTTTCCAACAAGCATCTATCGGCTTTTATAGGATCTATAGTAAGAAGAGAAAGGAAAGTTTTGATGTTTTTATATGCGTCCTGATTCGGTCATGCTTGCAGAGAAAGGAGATTCCGCTTTACGTCTTTGAAGATCATAAAGTTACGATTCATTTTATAGGGCTTAAAATCAAAAACATGGTTGTAAGCATGCGATATAAAAAATCTCGATACTCTTTGCAAGAGCATCGTAGAGAAAAATACAATACAGGGATAGTGTAATTCATTTTTAAGACTCTCTACACATTTTGCTAGTTTGATTTCTATATTTTTAAGCATGAATTTCAGAAGACCCATTCCTGTAGGATGTAAAGCAATATATAACCTTCGATAGCTAATTCATAAAGGAGGATCATAATTCAAGGAATTCAAAAAGCGAAGAATATATTGGTTTAAAATGTATCTCTTATTTTAGAAAATATTTTGAAGCGCAATGCAAAATAATTTTAAGTTGTAGGTTAATTCTCCTCTCATAAACAAAAAGGTGAATAGTTTTATAAAAAAGATGGGGAAAAGTTTGATTTATACCTAACTGTCCAAATTAGCCTTAGAAAGGTTCCAAATTAGGCTTAGAAAGGTTCCAAATTATTATTATTACAATGAATTATGTCATTTATTGAAGAACGTTATGAAAATTTTAAAAGAAATATATGTTTATTCGTTGGCTACGCATTACTTTTTTGTTAAATTATTCGGGTTAATCAAAAAGATTTGAAGGGTTGATTAAAACTATATCTCCACATAATACATTAACACATACGGGAACAAAACAGCGTATGCCGCTCCAGTTTCTGGGACAAGCGTCCGAATTCTCGACAAGCTCGACACAAACAAAGGTAAGCAGCACAAATCACAATGCAAGCAGCTTAAATGTCCCAGAAAATTATACATATATATATTTTAATAATATAATATATATAATATATATATAATATATATTAATTTAAAATTATATTATATAAATAAAAATTTTCGGGGTTTTCTAATTTTTCCAAACCCCCAAAAAAACAATTAAATTTTAAAATTTTGAAAAAAAGGGTTTTTGGTTATTTCCCCTTAATCCGTTTTTTCCTTTTTACCAATCCTTCCCCTTCAATTTTTTGAACAACCAAACAAATTAAAACCCAAGGGAAATTTTTAAATTTTGCCCAAACCTTTTAAAACCCCTTGAGCACCATTCCAACTTACATCGGTTTTGGTATTCCAAAAAATTCAAAAAAAGTTTGAGGGGGAAAAATCCTTGAGGGTTTTTTAAATTTTTTTTTTTTAAAAATTTGGGGGGGAATTTTGTTTAGGGAAATTTAGGGAACCCCCCCTCCCCTTTAGGCCCTTTAATTTTTTTAAAATATCTTTTTTTTTTTTAAATTTTTAAACCCGAATTTTTTCCCCCGGCAAAAAGGGGAAAGGCCAAAACCAGTCCCCCTCCCCCATGGTTAATTTCCAAATTCATTTCCGAATGTAATTTTTTCTTTATATTCCTTTTTTAATTTTTTCGACCAGTTTTCTTTTTTTATTTTTTTTCCTTAAAAATTTTTTAGTTTTACTATTTTTTTGGGTTTTTTGGAAAATTAAAAATTTTAAAAAAGGGGTTTTTTTTATTATTAATATAATCACTGTGTTTTATAATTATTTATCATTTAAAGTTTGGATAAAATGTTTTATTTCTTGTCAGATATATTTAATTACTCAATGTCCACACATGGAGTATATAAAACTGCAACTTGTGTGGCTTACCTGCAGATAACAGAATACTTATTTAAGTTATCATAGCACTTTGGCTCTTTTATTTTATTGCCAACACTAAACCCTTGGCCACGAGATAATGCTAAAGCAATTACATGCGGTATCGGATGATATTCTATTGGTATTTTTATAGACTGAGCAAAACAACATCTTTTAATGTTTCAACATTCCCGAATTTAATGTGGGCGTTACCCGATACCAGAACCTGAAATCCCGAAACAGGAAATACTAACAAAATACTTCGTTCTCCTCATAAAATGTTTATTGTAGGAAATGACCACACTTGATGGCCGGGTACAAAACGAGGGGTTATGAAATTGTGGTACACTTCGAGGAAATTGCGAAACTGTTTTGTAAAGTCCGTCTTCGAACCCTAACGTATTTATGTTCCACCGTTGCTGCCTTTGAAATCGTAAAATCGCGGGAAAGATCTCTGATGCATGGATATCCCATTTGAGATTCGCAAAATGGGTTCAGATTAACAATGGTGTAATGGGGGGAATTTTGAAAACGAAGTTATTTGGATTTGAAGACGAGAGAATCAAAATGTGAAAAATTCTAATGATGGATTATTATTTGTTTTTAAATGCTGTTCCAGTATAGTATTGAAGAATAGGATTCTAACTCACAGGAAGCTTTTTTCAATTCCTACTATTAATTTATACTCTTCCTATATATATTTATATATCTTGTTCAAATTTCAATCGTTAGTAAAATACTTTTTATTCATCCACTAAAGTTCAAATGCATTTTTCCAAACTTGTAGTGGAAGACACTTGATGTAAATAAAGCTTTTTTTTGAAACATTAGCTCATTAACTAAATTTAATTTATTAATTATAATTTAAAAGATATATTTCAGTTCATATTATTCCTCTAGATGGCAGCACCATTAGATAAAACAGCTTTTGTGAAATGTGTGATGAACGTTTAACTTAACCTGAATAGTCATATGCTTGCTAGCTAACGTCAGCATTCCTTTTGCACTGGTTTTAAGATAAATTCTTAACTATTGTATTGAACTTTTATTAAAAAAATGTCGTTAAAATTTTAATGTTAATTTAAAAGGTGTTCTGCCACATAATATTGTGATTCTGTCATATGTATATACATATTTATATTAATTGTAATTATTTAATAAAAATTGTCTTTGTTGATCTAAGTAGGAAACCACACTCCGAAAATTGTAAGATATTCTGAATTAGTAATAATGGCTGTAAAAGAAAAAAATATAATTCGCTGCATCGCAAAACTATAACATATCACTCTGTCAAAATAATGCTTCCACCTTGTTATTCTTGTTAATAGTTCGAAAAAAGGAATAATCCTTTTTTTTTATTAAATATATGTATATATTCCATAGTTTATCTTATAAAAGATGCAATAAATTAAAAAATGAGATTACCCTTAAGGCTTTCAAGGAAAAATGCCTACTGAATTAATTTAATTTTTCAATATAATAAACTGTTGCATGTCTTCTAATGTCAACAATTTCTAAAAATGTTTCCAGAATTTAATACAGAATTTTTAAGGCGGGTGGGTTTCAATGCATGGAAAAATTTAAATAATAGGTATACAGTGAAATATATACGACTGAAAATCTTTTGGAAAAAGCTAACAACCTATAAAAGAAATGAAACCATTTCATAAAATATCACTACAAGGATATCAGAAATGTATCCTCCTTTACAACTGGTAAATTTAAATTTACACCAAGGTTTGTGCAGTAAGTCACATTAGCCATTCAAAATAAATATATATTAAGTAATTGACATTAAATTTGTAAAATAAAGGAGTGTTTTTTCCATTCAAAGAAATATTAGGAAACTTACCTTTTCTATTAGTTTGCTTCTTGCGAAACTTCACTATTAAAACAATGATCAAAGCCAAGAGAACTAATCCAATCACAATTGCTAATAGAACCACTAGTATGGGACTGAAGTTCACTTGCCAGACGTCATCTGGTGAATAAAAAGACACAATTTTTCAGATAAATAACATGTTGATCAAAAATAAATGATTTAATAAATAGAATAATGTAACTACTTTTGGGGAACTCATAACGTTGAATTTAGAAAAAAAGTCTATTACTAAGGACCAGATAGATCAAAGGTTCCCAAACTTTTTTTGTCTCATAGACCCCTGCTTACCTATTATTCATTTTTTGCAAATTTATCAGCTTAAATATCTTTCTGATACCTGGTACTACTACTTACTTCAAAAGAATAAAATTTCTAACTGTAGTGAAGTACAGTATTTGAAACTTAAGAAACATACGTTAATGAATTAAATTAAAATAAATTAATTGAATAAATAAAACAACTGTTACATAAAATAACTGAACAGCAAACAAAGGTTTTTAGTGAGAAAGATGAAACTAGTGCTTTAATAACGAATTCATGAAAGAAAGGATGGTGAAGTCTTGGAACCAAGAATATCTCATTTCTAATAAAGGGAGCATAACAAAGAAATTTTTTCCAACCATTAATAGAGACTGTCATACCATTATTTTTACACTAACTACAAAATAACCCAATTTCTCACTGGTCATGGTAATTTCAAATGCTACTTGAAAAAATTTAATTTAGTTCCGACATCTTCCTGTGATTGTAATACTGGAGGCGAGGAAAATGTAGAACATGTGTCTTCTGTGTTCCAAGTTTGCCAGAAAAGATCCTAAGACTGGCTTTCAAGGGACTTAATATAAATTGGCCTCGAATTTTCACCAACTTCTTCCACAGAAATGCTTTCAAAAATTTCTGTGAATGTGTTGTAAATATTTGTATTCCTTCTTAACCTCAATATTTTTTTATATTTTTTGTTTCCCCTGAATGTGTGTTTAATACTTACTTCTGTAAGCCTCGTGTGATACTTTGTGGTGCACGGGGATTTTAATATTGTTTTCAAAAAAAAAAAATAAAAAATATTAATCTAGTTAGGTTTAACCCTAAGTCTACTTTGTTAGTAAGTGTTTCCAGTCCCCCCCCCCTCATTTTTTTTAGATTGGCAAACTCGTTGAAACTCCATCTCCTAGGAAAATCAATTAAAAACACTTTCTCACGATATTCCATAATTCGTGATCAATAACAGGTATGTCTTTTTAAAGCAAAAATTGCTTACATTCATTTCTAAACTTTATTTTAAGATCGTTATGGCCTATTCTGATCAGTTCCTATTGTAATATGACATTTTTTTTTCAATGTGACTATATGAATAATCATTGTCTACTGTGATATTACTATGTAAAAAAAAACAATCTCAAACCTTGTTTCAAAATCTGAGTAAATGGCATTTAAATGTTGAACGTAGGTTAAAATGTCCTGACAGATTAACAGTGACAAATTGAGAAAACTCAAAACGTCCAATATTAGACCTTTAATCTAATTCTGTAAAAATTCGTCCTTAACCTAGTAACCACAAATTAATTTCACTTAATTTAGTAAATAAATATATTAAATTGGTAAAATTTGGTTTCCACTAGATCAAACTATTTTTAAAGATTAAAGTCATGATCTGGTTTAATGAGAGCCACTATTATAGACCCCCATTTACACCTCATGGACCCCTGGGGGTCTATATAGACCACTTAGGGAAACACTGAGATAGATGATGAGAAATTTCGGTTTTCCAAACAAAAAACAAAATTAATTTTTCTAATTATTTTGTCAAATGTGTCAGAGTTATTTATATATAATATATTTAAACTAAAATACAAAACAAAAATTGTTATCTCTCCTAATTAAATATTCCTTGTGGATTTTTTTTTATTTTTGTTCTCTTTCTACATTTTCGTAACATTGATGTATATTTTCAAAACATTTAACCATTTTTGTATATTCAAACACCAACATAATAAATTAATTTCTAAATGATATTTTAACAATTTCTGGAAAAAAATGTAAAGTTAAACTTCATTCTATTATTAATGTTATTAAATATGTCGCTTAGTAACAAAATCATAATTTCATAAATATTTATTAAAAAACACAACAAATAAAGAAAAGCGGCAAAGCGATGAAAAAGTTAAAAGTGACAAAGTAATATAAAACTCTATTAAACCTAATCCATAATACAGGTAATACTATATTTCATTGAACATAGAGAACCAGTTGCAATATTTGAAAATACAATAATATTTTTTATTTCATTTTAAAATAATCTACTGAAAAATCAGATTTAACATTAAAACGTGAATGTTTAATAGTATTAGAAGATGTTGATCAATATATTTTATTTAAAGTTAAAATTTTAAAACATAAATATATATTCATTTTTAATAATGCTGCATATTCTTTCTTAACAATATTTCATATTTTTAATTCGCATCTATTATTCCATATCTTACTTTTGTTAATAATATCATATTTTCAATAAGTTATCAAACACAAAAACTGAATAATTTCCATTAAAACTGATTCAAAATTATGAAAAAAAGCTGTATTTACGATTAATGTGTTTATTTTATTAAAAAAGCTTTCAATTTTAAAAAGAATTTATTTGAAACAAAGTGCAAATTTACTTTTAAAAAGTTAAAATATAAATTTCTTTCAGTAAATACAATTATTACGTGAAAGATTATTTTCTCAGTCGCTTCCAGAAACTCTTCCTTCAACGAAAAATAAATTAAAGCTCAACACAAAAGTTAAACGTCTTGAAATGCAAAATTAATTTCCTCTTTCAATTCAATAGTTTAATCTCTAAATCAAACAGTAGATTTTATTTTCAGGTTAAACATCAATCACCCAACTAATGTAAATTTAGAAATCCTATATGCATTAGATGACACGCAGGAAATTTATACAATGAAGATGCAACGTTTGAAATTTTAAATAAGCATTCGTCTTAATTCCTCGCCTAGAGCATAATAGGGATTACATCCATATTCTAATCAAAGATATGCAGACGCCTCGTCAGAATTTGCCTCGAATTCTGGGAGTCACGTCTAAAAGCTCTCCCATCCAGTGCAGCATTTGCTCAGAGATTATTCGACAGTTAATGTATGTTTAATTTCAAAACATATTGAACAGAGGATTAAGCACTCTGTTAAACATGTCTAAAGTCTGTTGTGAGGAAACACTGCTTAAAGGTTAAAACTGATTAGATTGCCGATGGACCGAACCATGGAACACTAGATTTCGAATTTAAATGCAGTATTTGCGAGGTTATACAAAATAGGAAAGTAATATAAGCAATCTTTTTCGCATTTCACTTCAGTTTTGGTAAAAGCCATTTAGTAAAATTTATCAAAAAAAGTAATTTGGTGTTTATTAATATTGTTTAGAACTGCATCGTATGTATACATAACGCGAAAATGCTTAAGATGAAATATCGGTTAACACAAAACGACTAACTCCTGTATTTTCCTCCTTTTTTTCCTACTCTTAACACGAAAATATTTCCCTTCTGAGGATGAACAAAATACGGGAAACACCAGTCACGCATTCTAGATTTAACTGGGGTGCGAAATGAAAGAAAGGTGATTTCGAATGTTTCGTAGAAAGGAAGCCAATTTGGCTTTGTAATACCCTCCCGATTGTTCTTCAAGACTTTTTAATTAGCATAAAAAAGAGAAAAAAAGACCCTTGCACTAAAACATTTATCAAAACAGTAAACTGTCATTCATTTGCTTACTCATTCGCTTTAACCAACTATAGGCGTGGTCGATGTTTGCGCACGTGCATTATTTCAATGTAACGAAAAGCAAACTCTTATTATGTAAAAAAAACATTTTCTAAACAGCTGGAAGATTTAAATACAGTAAATTAGAATGGGATCTAATATATTTTATGACTAAAGTATCATCTTCCACATTTTAAAATATATTTAATGCCAATAAATTAATGAAATAAATAACACAATCTGGAATTAGCAATTGAAATGTTACAAAATTCTGTGTGTTCTATTATTTCTGTGTCTATCATGTTTAAGGTATCTGACTACGATCGGAACCATGATTTTAAAAAAGCGTATAAATGGAAAATTTTCCTGATATTTAGTGTCTCTTAGATTAGAATGCATATATAAAATTGTTTTAAGGACATTTTGAAAAAAAATCTATTTAAATACAATATTTTGACAAAAAATTAACTTGGAGTCTAGAGAGTCTGAACTATTTTTTTTAAAAAAATTCGCACTATTTTCAGAGTTACAACCAATTCAATCAATTATCGGTGGTTTTTTCTTAAAATTTCTCCCCTCTGTTGTCGCAAAACATGAATAAACCCATTTCTAACTTATATATTTCAAAAATTCTACGTAAGCCTCTGTACAGAAGGTCTGAACTTTATACACATGCAGAATATTATTATAATAGAAGCATTTCTTACAAAAGGAGAACATTTTGAAAATTGGTCATTCTATGTTCATCTTTTGTCAAAATATTGTACTTAAGAATATTATTACAATAAAAAATTATTTAAAATAATTTTACATACATTTTCTAATCTAAGTGACACTAAATATCATAAATATTATCCATTTATACGCTTTTGCAAAATCACGATTCCGAACGTAGTCGGATACATTAAGACAATTTTAGCTTTAATACGCGTTTACATAAACATTAATAATTTTACAAGACTTTTCCAGCCCGTTTTGCTGTGCATTTATTTCTTGACATTGTACGACTATGCACATTTCTTTTTAAGTCACTTTTATCTGAATCACAGCATTAAACTTTCAATTGTATTGAAAAATAGTTTTATAGCCGTTGCCTTTTGATTTAATAAGAAAGATGAGGCACATGAATTTCTAAAACTGAAGTATACCTATCATTTATGGCCCTGTAGCCTTTCTCGTCGTAGTCGATTTTCTCAAACATCATTTTTAGCGCATCTCTACTCTAAAAGAGACTTGCTTGCCAAATTTCAAGTCTGTAGGTCTAATTAATGGATGAGGGAATCTTTTAAAATTAGAAACTCCCTTGTAATCCTCTTTAACCCCCATGGAAGTCGATTTTGAAAAGCCGGTTCGAAACGGATTTCTGCTCAATACAAGAAACATATTTACCAAATTTTAAGTCTGTGGGGGTGTACTAAATCGAAAACGAAACTTTTGTCTATAACGCCCTCGTAACCCCTTTTAGATCGATTTTTTTAAGGCCAACTCCACAAACGGAATGTATCTGCCGAATTTTAAGCTCCAGATTAATTTTAGCTCCAGAGATTTCGTGATAAGTGAGGGAACGTATGAGGGAGTCACTTTTCTAGATAAATAAAGTAATATAATAAAATAGTATAAAACAATTTATACATCCGAGTGACATTATATGTTTAATTTTGTTTCAAGCAAATAACGCATACAAAAATTCAAAAATGTTGTTGTTTAAATTTTAATATGGAAACTAAAAACTATTTAAAGTTTCTATTTTCAATTCCAAAGTCATAAACTTTCATTGTTTTTCGTCAGGAAATAAATTGATTCAGCTTATAAAAATAATTTTAATTGCAACAGCTTTCAGCCATAAACCAATCTTAATGAGAGAAAATAAATGCCATCTTCGAAAAAAAAAACTTACGGATTTAAAATTAATAATAATTTTCACAAAATATGCCTATTTAATGAAAAACAAAACATCATTAAATACATATTTAAATTATTAAATTTCTTGACATTCGAAATAATGCGCTTATGCTATTAGGTAAGATTAACTTTTATGATGCAGAAAGAAAATTAATTTGCATATTTTGGGTTAAAAATAAAAATTACAAGAATTATTTTTAAATGATTTTACTAAGAGTTTATTTATCAAAGGGCATGCATTTCTCACAGAAAGGTAATTAAATTTTTTTAAAACAAATAAGTTAAAGCTAATCTAATTTTTTTTGCTCCTAATAATTCATCTCTTTTATGTCAGTCTAACCAATACTATCAAATATTGCGTCTGCAATAACTTTCAAATTATTTTTCTAATGAGGATTCTAAAGTGTTTTATTGACAAGAGCGGATTTTAATTAGTTGTTTAATGAACATTAACACTCGTATTTCCAAATCACAAAAGAAAAAAATAATAATATTCGCAGTTATTTATTATTATTTTTTTTCTGAGACTGTTTTCATTAAATATTTCAAGAAAAAGCACGCTATTCTAGGAATACGGCTTAGAACTCAAATAATACTTAAATAAGATAATGGAAATCAAAAATTGGCAAAAAAAGTATACAAACACGGAAAGAAAATGAATATAATTAAATACTTTTCTCAAAATGAATTCAATTATATTTTAATTCTTATTATTCACATTACGTTTATTGCAAATTAATGTTTGGAAAAAAAATGAACAAATTGTTACATTCCCCTTTTTTTCCGTTAATTTTAAAAGGTATTTCATAAACAGGAAATTAAAAATAACAATCTAAAAAGAATAAAAAATTATTTTTCCAATCCATAAAAAGGGGTTTTTTTTTTTTATAATTAAATGTTTTGTACATTTGTGTTTTATATTAGTTTTCATTAAGTCTTATGTTTTATATCACGAAACCACAGTCATCTTTTTATAAATGTACATGATTAAAAACCCTCATGTAAAAACTATCAGATATTTTTTGTTATTAAGTTAGAATTGCAAATCTAGATGAATACTTGCATATTCAAGTATATCGTTTTTTGTAAAAGGTAAAATTAATTACCTTTGTAAGAATAATGCATGTGTTACAACACACCCACATTCTCGAGAACTTTAGTTTATTATATAAAAATAAATAATTAATAGTTATAAAAAGAAGCTTTTTCTAAATTTCTCAAGATGTATTATTTTTCTGAGATAAAATTTATCAAAAAACTCTTTTGTAGATTTTTTTTTTATATTAGCTACAAAAAAAATTATTAAATTAAATTAAACAAAACATGGGGTTTTTAAAAAAATAAAAAGAAAAAAACAAAAGTAGGGAAAAATTTTTTTTGTTGTCAATCATTTAAATCTTTTCAAATATTGTTTCATACTAAAAAATGATTAAATATTAAAATTTGTTAATTGTTATTATGCTGAACTGAACTCACTTGAGCAACAGCCCATAAGGCCAAGGCCTAACTGGGCCATTTCATTTTACGTGACCTTAGGCGCTGCGGTGCATATGCAGATGTTTCGGTCAAGTAGTCAGTTTGACGCAAAAACCCCCAGTGTTCATTTCCCAAGCAAGCTTGGTACTTATTTATCGACCCACTGAAGGGATGAAAAACTGAGTCGACCTTCCCCGCCCGGGATTTGAACCTCGGACCTGTGATGTGGAAGTGTGATGCACTACCACTCAGCCACTGGGCTTAATTATTATTATATATATTATTAAAATACTTTATTTAATATACTGAAAGTTAAAAACAGCAATATGAAGATGTTAAACTATAATTTTCTTATTATGTGGATTACTAAAATCAAAATAAATTATTTTTTCACGAAAATATTTTACCCAATATTTATATGATATAAGTAAAATGATAATAATACAGGGAAAGGATGATAATAATACTCAAAGGAGTCTTAAGAAATGGACCTGAATAATGACAGCCAAAAATTTTCTAAATTAAATTAAATTATTATTATTATAATTATTCAGGAAAATTGATTAAATGTACAAAATATAAAATCAAGAATAATGGTAAGGGGAAAAAAATAACGGAAAGTATCAATTCTTTTATCAATTTGATTTCCACATGGATGAATGAGTTTATAGTTGAGAACATATTAAATTACCACTACACTTTCAAAAAATTTGGGATTTGGAGTTATTGGAATGTGTACAAAAATGTACAAAAAAACTTTACTAAAGTAGCCATTCTGATAATCTCTTGCCAAAACAAACACTTCGAATAGAAAGAAGTACTTTAAATGCGCTTTTTTAATATGAAGGAATTTTTTTGTCAACTAAACAAATATTTCTCTAATTTGGAAGACACACATTCTTCCTTAATACGCAATTTTGATGAAATTAAAAGGAAAAAGTCTAAAAAAAAATTTATTTTTAATTTTTCAGTGATAATCTTTTTAGTTTTTTTAAATTTTAAACTATTTGAAAGGATTGTGTTTAATTTTAAATGAAACAATATTGGAAATGTTTCTCAGTAGTCTATTTCAAATATGATATATAAGTGGATTTTGGTTACTTTTTATTAGCGAAAAGGGATCGTATTACACTCAACCGTCTTTACTCAACAACAACAAAAAAGATGCTTGAAAAAAGAAACATTCTAAATTTCAAAAAGTTTTAAATAACACAATTAAATAATTTTTTTTTATTTTTTGCTTATTTATGTATTATGGGTTATTTTATTTCCTCAACATAGAATTTCACTTTCTTTGTCTAAATTCTATAAGTAATAAAATTTACAGATTGGAATCAATTAGCAGAACCGTTTAAAGTGGTAATCTGGGAATAGTCAGCAAAGCGAGGCAATATTCGAATTAAATTCCGCTTAAATAAAGAATTCTGGTTTTAATATTTAATGAAATTTTTCATATAGCCTTGAGTTGCTTTTCCTTAAAGTTCGATTATTTTTGTTTATGTAATCACAAACATTGTAAATACGATTTCTAATCAAATGTAGTAATACAATTATCTATTCTGCCTGTACTCTAAGTAATTAACTAAAAAAATATATACAAGCTGGATACATCAGTATATCAAATAAGAAACATAAATATATTTACCACTTATAGAGATAACTTTGACTTTATTGCCCGTATTAAAAAGGTGAATTCAAGTTAAATTCATCTGAATTGCAAAAATATAATATGTCGCAGTTTGTAAGATAACAGAGTGGGATAACAACGCAAATGTCATCGGAGCCAACAGTCATCAAATAAAAGGATAAAGAAATACTGCATGCACCTAGTTCTGTCTATCAAAATAACGTAGGCGTGGCGAGAAAGTTTTAAGGGAGGGATCAGCTCAGGTGACATCCTCGTCACTCGACCAAAGTTCGAAATTACGAGATCCTTCCACAATAGACTTTGTGCAGCTTCAAGGGCGATGTTAATAGGAGATTAAATCAAGACTGTCAAAATTGTGCTAATAGCTTTCAACTATCCCATAAGGATATTCAATTAAACTAAATTAAATTCCCATAGATTGTTGGCATTTTTCCAAAGTTCAATAAAATTAATAATCGGCTTAGTAATTTATTGTAAAATAGCAGATGAAATAATATTTGGAATATCGAGTACTTTAAGGGAGATAAAACGTATACTTTAAATAAAATGACATCTTCATAAATACAAATAAAGATAGTTAAAAGCCAGTAGTGCACACATGGAGAGGGTCCAAGGGTTCGGACCCCCCATCACCCTTATGTTTTGTTCTCGATTGATTATAATCCTATGTATATAGGACGTGAAATTTTATTTATTATTTATAACTAAATTATTTTATTAATTAATCCTAATTATGTATTCAATCATTTGTTTACTGTGTGTGTGTGTGTGTGTGTGTGTATTGGGGTATGATGCGAGAATGGTGGACTTTCTATAAAAAGTGCGTATTTACGTAAATTCGAATTTTATGACTTTCCAAAAACTATTTATAAACTATAAGTATTTTTTTAATTAATGAAACATGGTATGATTTACGCAAAAATTTTTAATTTAAGGATTTTTAAATTTTTTGGTTGCTTCCTATGTATGTATAACACTGTGTTAAACAGATTTTGTTCTCAAAATTTCATAAAAAGCTATTCATGTAATTTTTCAAGGGAAAAACTTAGAATTTGTTAGATTGATTTTAAAATGCTACTCCTCCTACAAAAGTTGACGTACACGCATGAAATTTGATTTACATGTACGTCAAACTATGTATAATAAAAGTTGGTATGGGTTTTGCGTTAACGTGATTGGTATTCATACGATACTTGTTTTTGTGAATGTTTATTGAAAATTCCTTAAAAAATGTATAAATTCTAAGTTCACTTAATTTTAAAAAAAATAAATATTGCTTTGATTCAAAAATGCGTATCAACTTTTGTTCCATGTGCTATTAGCAATAGGTAAAAAAAACTTAGAATTTTAATTGAAGACAAACTAGTTATTTTATCTTTCTGAGATAAGTCAGTTTAAAGTTTTGATTTGTCATAGAGATGTGAATAAAAACGAACGGGAAAGCTATCATAATTCCGCGTTTTTTGAGTTTAGAGCTTTCAAATGTTGTGAGGTTATAGAAAAGTATATAAAAATAATTTAGGCTAAAAAAACTACACTTGATTTTTTGACCGATTTTGGTCAATTGAATCGTATTGTGTCCTCTTAACATTTTTTTTAAAAACGAACACAATGGAAATAAAAATGGAAAACTAACCCCATTTCCTAATACGTCAAAGTTTAAAAATAATTTATATTTTTTTAATTATTATTTTCTAACTGGACAAAATTTAAATCAGTTAAAATATACGAAAACGAAAAATATTGCATAGACATTTTCCCAAAAAAAAAGGATAACAATAAGCTCTTATTAAACCTTATAACAGCACGTGAAGCCATTTGGCATTGTTTCTAAGAACCAAAAACACATTTAGAGAATCTTTATTGTCTCTGACTGTAACTTTATCAAGTGGCCAACTTACCAACTCTCGTCAAACTCTCGGGAGTGGTGAGGGTGCTCGTCCTAAGGGCTATCGATTCGCTGCGTCCTTTGCTGTTCATGGCATACACAATGATAAGATAGTCCGTCCCGGGCAGCAGGCCTTTGACGTTGAAGAGGGGCTCATTGGACGTTTTATTCGTCTGGAGCACATTGTTAACGGCGTCGTAAACCTCCAGGACGAAGTGCTGCGATACGCCCCCGTCGTATCCCTCGTTGCATTCCACACGAAATGAATCTTCAGTCTGATTCGTCACAAAACAGTTCTGCACAGGGTCTGGAGGACCTGGAAGACAGAGGGTGGTTCTAAAGATTAGTTTGTTATGTTTCCTTGAAGGAAAAGGCATGTTTGTTAGATGGTGTTGGCCATTTTATGAAAATTTAGTTAACAAAAGAGAGAGTGTGAGTGCATCTTCTTTTCGACATTGGACCACAACAAGAAATATATATTAAAAAAAATAAGTAAATTCTTACTTAGGTCAACAAAGAAAAGTTTCATTTAATTACTTTTTATCAAATAATGACAGTAAATAAAAATATGTATATACAGTTGAACCTGTTTTTGTGCGGTATATAGGGAACGCATAAAAATAACTGCACAAAAGAAATATTCAAATTTTTCATAAATTCCTACAAATAACAAACTAATTTGTGGAATACTACAGATTTTTTTTTATGTGGTGAATAGAGACCACATAAAAAATCGCATTTATAAGATACGCCAATCATTTATGAAATTTATGTAAGAGTACATCCATAACAAAACAATTAAATATTACACATGGAAACATTTTAAAAACGTATAGGTTCTCATTGTATACACGGATAAGTTTTCAAAATGCACGTACATAATTCATTGCTACTAATCGTAATCTAAGCATAAGTTCAAAATCACTTTCGTCACTTGAAGGTAAATTTCAATTGATTTATTTTTTGACAACATAAAGTAAGAGGTAAATGTTTGTGACGAAGGTCGGGTGGTCACAGTTGCTAGTAAATGTCACGATCACCAGATATACATGATTGAAGCATTTTTGGAATTTTATACTCCTTTCTTAATTGGTATCTATTTTAAGAAAATGTTTCCAATTTGTTGGATGCTGGATCCCGCATTTTTTTTATCCGCCCCAAGAAGAAGTCCAAAGAATTTTGTTCTTATTGTGTGTGTCCGTTTTCATAATCTATGAAATTATTGAAAAGTCACTGTCATTGAAATTTTTTGCTCAATCAAGCGCAGGCGCTGATCAACCGAAATGCATTGTTGGGAGACTTTTTTTTAACAAATAAACAGAGATCTTGAATTTTCTACATTTCCCCCCCGCATCGCAAATGGGGGGGGACTCTGGGGCCCAAAGGGCCCTAACTAACGCTAAATATGTATTTACCCTATTTATAAAATATTAAATGCGAAACCGACTTTCAGGGAGAGTCCAACATTCTTCGTTCCCCATAGTAAATAGATAAAAAAACATTACAGTGGCACCAAACCCATTGAAATTCATACCCCGCAAAAAAAAAAAAGATCACACAAAAGAAATCGCAAAAAAAATAAAATCACAAAAAAAAAGGACCACACCGGTTCCTTACCCAGATTCACAATATTAAGCGGCAATTCATTTTTATTCATTATCATTAAAGTATCGTATTACTATCCAAAACAATCGTGCATATGAAATTTCAGTTCAAATAAAGGCCTTAAAACGTGAGAAAAAAAAAATCTTTCAAAGTTTTAAACAAGTCGGTAAAAATGAAGTCAACGTGAGTCTGTGTCTGTAATTCTTTAAATAATTAGTTCCAGTCAATTAATTTTAATTAAATTATCGTATTGTCTCCTAAAATAATTGTGTGCATAGGAAATTTCAACTTAAATGAGTGCTTTAAAATGTGAGAAAAAAGCTTTTTAAAGTTTTGACGCAAGTCATCAAAAATTATGCCAACGCGGCTGTATCTATAATTCTTTAAATAATTAGTTTTAATCAATTAATTTTTATTAATTATAATTAAATTACCATATTGCCATCCAAATAATCGTGTATAGAAAATTTCAGCTCAATTGAACGCTTTAAAATATATTTTATTAAGGACTGAAAATTTGAACAAGATATATATAGGAAGATTGTGAACTAATAGTAGGAATTAAAAAAGACAGAGAGAGAGGTTAATTTATTGAAGGTAAGCAATTGCCAATGGATGAATATATCAAACATTTATCTATACCAAATACTTACCCACCTATCGTACCACAAAGCAAGAGATATATAGAATGAACAGACATATAGCATCCACAGAGCACCTGAACTATTATGCATAAACTATTCTATATAATTATCAATTGAAATATTTTAAGTGAATCAATTTTATAATTCTGAGAAATTTACTTTATATATATCCATGTTACACAATTTTATAGTATGTTTCAATTTAAATTTACAAGCTTTATTTATGTGAAATTATCCGCGTATAAAAAGTATTATTCAGATAATCGGTTAGAAGAGATCCAATACTAAATCAGGAATAAATCGAAAATGATGGATGGATATTTGATACAAGATGTCGCAGGTTTGAAGATACAATTGTTGTACTCTTGAAAAGGGAAATAAATATTTCACCGAAGAATTGTTCCTGCAATGGTGAGCATTCCATCAGTTTAATTTATTAGTATTATTTAGGATTATAAACATTGTAGACAAAGAAGAAGAAACTAGAAAATGTATAGTGTTTAAATTCTTTTGGAAACTATTAAAATATTTATCTTAATTTGATCATTTTAGCGTAAATAAGTAAAGATAATTTTACACAAAACTACATCCAACTGTATAATTCTGTATGAAATTAAATGCATGTGTGTGTAGTAGCATTGAGTATGTGAATACATAATTATTCGTGAATATAGTTCTTATGCTTCTAAATATTATTTGTGCACGATATAAACAAGTAGTAACTACATTTGTATTATTTATAAATTAATAAGGATTTTTAACTCAACAAATAGAATGATTTCGTATTACAATTTTTTTTTTATAACTGCAAATTTGGTATATATAACTGAATATTAAATTCATATAATTCTAAATCATTGATATAAGTCCAACTCAGTATTTTCTATACTACTTTTGAATGGAGTGCTTATTAAAAATCCGAAACATCAATATGATCGTTGCGACTGAAAAAGATTTCAGCAATTTTCTATAAAATGTTATTTTGTAATTGTAGCCCTTTAACCCCAACATTTTTTAAAGTTTAGTGGTAGATCGGAACCGTGATTTTAAAAGGCATAAATGGATTTTCATGACAGGTGTCACTTTAGATAATACATGTATACAATTGTTTCGGCGACATATTATGACAAAATTATTTAACAATATTTTGTCGTACCAACTTAACAATCTTTTTCAGTACGTTTTTGTAAAAATGCTTCTATTACATTGATTTGTTCGTGTATAGCTCAGTCCACTGTACAGAGGCTCAACTACGATTTTTGAAAAATTCAAATTATTTTCACAGTTACAACCATTTGAAATAATTATCGGCGTATTTTCTTAAAATTTCTCCCTTCTGTTTCCTTAAAACATGGATAAACCAACTTCCGAGTTATGCATTTCAAAAATTCTAGTTGAGCCTCTGTAGAGAGGTCTGAGCTATATACAGACAAAATATTATTATAACAGAAGCATTTTTCACAAAAGGAGAACATTTTGAAAAAAAATTATTATAAGTTAACTTTCTGCCAAAATATTGTATTTAAATAATTTTTTTGTCAACATGTCCTTAAAACAATTGTATGCTGGCGGTATTCTAATCTGCTACACTCAAATATCATGAAAATTATCCATTTATGCGCTTTTGCAAAATCACAGTTCCGAACGTAGTCGGATACCTTAATCAGAAACTTTTAAATAAAAAAAAGTGACATTGGTTTTAAATTTAAGGAAATCTCTGAAAACGTAAGAGACTTGAAATAAAACTAAAGGAAGATCAAATTCTATGAATTTGTTCTCTATCTGAACATAAAATAAAACATGCGTCTGAAAATATAAAACAAAAGCCGGTTAAGCAAATATATTCCTAAAACCATTAAAAAAGAATTCATCAGAAAAGCATTACAAGAACTGTTTTGAAACTATAAATTCACACAAAAGAAAAGAATATGGTAATAAAAAAAGCTAATTTTGTTAAGGCTGTCTTCGGTAAAAGTACGAGAGCTCTAACTAAACGCTAAGAACATTTTCAGACAGAAAAATGACCCAATTTCCATGGAAATTTGCAATATTAAAACTTGTACCTCTGTTAACAATATTGTGTTTTTAAAAATTTCAAAATATTCCGTGAATACTTTCTTTTTGTTTTAATATGTGAAGACAAAGCCCATTTAACATTAAGGTTTATGATAAAAAGTGCGAAACACATTTTATACCAGAAAAAATGAATCAACTCGGTTAAAAATGGGAATTACGATAAAAAATGCTGCTCTCTAAAGGATAGTGAAGCCAGGATATCATATTAATTTTTTCATTTCTTTCATATCTGAAAAAAATGTTCCAAATTCTGGTCCTATTCTTTAACATTAACCGAAAACAGCCTTAAACCGATGTAAAGCTTTTCAAAAGTAAACAAAATGCAGAGGCAGCACTTCTCCTGAAGCAAAAGAAAAAATCTACAAGCAATCCTTTTATAAGACAAAGAAAAATCCAAATCTCCAATTCCGAATACTGGTGGAATCTAATACCTGCGGGGACCACTATGTAGACGCAGGGCTCCTTCTGTCTGCCGACGCTATTTTCTGCGAAGCACAGCAGAGTGCCGTAGTCCTGTTCCGTCCGGGGGATGTAGGTGGCCACACTGCGCAGTCCCTCGGGGACGAACCGTAACACTTGCAGATTGTCCGAGGAGCTGTTGAACTCCCAGTGGAAATTGACCTGTCTGGGATCCGCTTCCACTTCGCAGAGGACGTTCACGGCCTCGTGTCTGGCAGCCCCGTACACAACTTTCTGACCAGACTTGCACAGTGGGCTGTCTGTAAGAGTAAAGCAAAAAAAAAAAATGTGAGATTTTTATTGAGAGAAATGTTAAATGCAGAATGTTTTATGTAAGTTTTAATGTAGTGTAAGAGAGAATCAGATGCTGTATATATAGAAATAGGATGCAAAAAAATATACCTATTTTTAAATCCTTAGTGCCCAAATTTCTTCAATATTTCACATCTAAACACACACACATATATGTATATATATACATATATAATCAAAAAATATTGACACTATAAAAAAAATCTACTGAATTCAACATAAATGAAACATTGGCTTCAGGAGTTACTTAATAACGCAATTTGGACGGCTTCCCAAATGGCATCTTGGTCAGTCCTCAAGTATAGAAGGGGGGGGTACATTCTAAAAAACATGTAGACCAGGATGTATTCCATTGTAAAAATTAAAAATAGGAGAGGGTCTATGGAGTCTATGGAGGGGGAGAACTCCCCCGCTTCCTCTTGTGTACTAACTTTAAATGATCTTGTATGATGGAACTGATGGATAATCTGGAATGTTCTTGTTCACAATCAGAAAGACTGTCACTAATTGCAATTTTAATTCATTACAATATTAATCTGTAACCAACTAATATTTAAGTACTCTGATTTGGGACTATAACACTTCAAAGCACGGACACCGTATGTGGCAGGCCTCAACTGAAAATCAAGTATAAATGATTATACACAAGTGGGAATTCCTGGACTTCTCTTAAAGGCAGAGTTAAAGTGAACGCACTTGATATGCGAGGAGATTGGATGTTAACAAAAATAACTTATTCTATGCTATTGATTCACAGCAAATATATATAAATTTACAAGTCAAAAATTTGGCAATATGCTAACACGAGTCGTTTTATTTCAATTCTAATTTATAAAGATCATTATTTCTTATTATTCAAAACCATGATAATCTTTACAAAGCATGTGATAATATTTTATAAATATATATAGCAACGTAAGTGAAATATAAAAATGTACATTATATATATTGAGCATATTCATAAAAAAATACCGTATGTAATTAAAAAAATACAATTGGGTTTATAATAATACACACTGTAAGAAATTGTTAATTTACAATTTCCCATGCTTTTTTCATATTGAGAACATACAAAATATAAAAAAGGGGTAAAAAAGTTGTTTTATTAATTTATTTAGTTTTATTTTCCGATTGGAATTTTTTTTTATTTCCGGAAACTCCGGAAGTCTAAGTAAACTTATGCTTTTAATGATGGTAGAGTATTACATGTAGATGATTCAGTAATCATAGATCAATAATTTTTTGGCAACCTAATTTATTATCATTTAAATGAATGCATTTAAAGACCGTAGAGATTTTAAATTAATTTCAAGATGTAAAACAACTGTAAAAATTCTTAAATATGAAAAAGAAAAAAATATTTTTTGTTGCGTATAAAAAATAGCATAGTGATTTAATTTGTATTTTTTCTAAGATCAGCAATATTAATTAATCTGAACTGTCAGGGGGTTTGCCACCCCATAAAACAAGGCCTACTGTGCCTACCCGTTTAAGGACGCTAGGCGTTGGTGTAGGGGAATGTTTCGTCTTTTTTTGGGCTATAAAACGCCCAGTGTTGGTTGCAAGCTCGGTAATCATTTATCAACTGTGGGGGATAAAAGGGTTTCGCCTTACCCAGAGGGGTTTGAATCCCGGACTTTGGCGGGGGGAAAAAACCCCCCTTTGGGGTCTTCATCGTTAATCAATATGTAAAATTTTCCCTTGTCAAAATCAATTATAAAATTGTTTCATACACTTTAAAAAAAAATTGGGGTATAAATCAATTTTTTTATCATTAAAAAAAAAGTTGGAATTCATTATATATTCCTTTATCCCGGGTCATATGAAAACACATTTTTTCGAAAAAAATAAGCAGCAAATAAAAAAAGATTTGAAAAGTTTTGCTACGTATCACAAACGCTTTACAAATTATTACTTATATGAACGCTTTAAATGAGGGACCAAGTTATACAGTGTTTTTGCCAAATTCGAAAAAAATTTCAGAGGGGATAAGGAAACATGGGAGGACAAATCCCCAAAGAACAGGGAGTCCAAACTACTTTTTATCGGGAAATTCTCAAAACAATTATGAGAGCTGTGATGTGAAGGGAAGGGAAAAGGCAATAAGATTTTAAAAAATTTTAAAAAAAACATACTTATAATAAACAATGGATCTTTACGTCAGAAATGCAACGACAAGAGATTGCCACAGGAATAGTTCGAAATGGGGCCGCTTTCATAGCCCGGCCCGACGGAAAAGGTTGTCTCGAACGCTTTCAAAAAACCGTTGACTGGTGATGTCGCTCAAGTGACATCCATAGCGTGACATCCCCAATGTCCCACCTGTTTTTAAACGATTTTAGCCCCCAAAAAAAAAAAAGCCAAGGGTTTAAAAACCGGGGTATAACAATCTGCCAAACCAACACCTCCCCGGGATTTGTGTAGGGAGTTGGGTTTTTCATTCACGAAAAAATTGCGGTGAGAGGATTTGGGTCCCCTGGTGCGCAGTGATCGGTACTCCCTGCAGCAACTCCGGGAGGACATGCGATATGAAAACAAGGTATTTTTCACCATTGACGCGTTCGGGCACTATAGGTATGCCTCCACATTCGTTTGGCCACTCCTCTGGCTCATCGTCCTCCCAGCGACTACTTTTAACGTGATTTTCACCCACTAAACATGATTTTTTATACCCATGCTGCCTACTATCACCTCTTTGAATTTGTTGGTTGAGTTCGGCAACACCCTGTATGTATATTGATTTGTCTACTACATGTAACGTTTGAATATTTTCTAAAAATAAAATAATTAAGGGTAAAATATTTTAAAATGGAGTCATAAGGACGCCATTCCATCTTCTTTAGCTCAATTCCCCCCCCCTTTTGCTTTTATTTGGCTTGCTTAGCAAAATATCTCGCCAAGTAATTCCTAAATTAGCTTTATGCTGCACTCACTTTTTCCTTTTTTATATTTTCATTCAATATTTAATTATAACGTATAAATTTAATTTTAAATCTTCTACGTGAGGGATTTTGTATTTTTTTATTATCTCACTTCCTAAGTTGATTCTTTTGTTTGATCTCAAATTGAAGCCAAGATATATAATTGAGAAAAAATACTGAATTTAAACATGAGAGAATGAGAAAATGAAACAAACAGTATAAAAATAATTTATAATAAAAATCACTAAGCTTACACGCATATGTTACTTCAAAAATATGTTACGTTCTTGCTAATCTTCATTACTTACAGATAAATAACTTCAGCTTTCCATTTTAGTTCAAAGAATCTATTGTATGGATATTATGAATGATATTTTATGTTGATTTTCATCTCGGTTAAAAAAATAAATGCTAAAATAAATTTAAAAATTTTATTTGAATAGGATAATATCTCAGCATATTGCTCCATGCACAATCTCTAGCACCTTCATTGTTTTAATTTATTTTCTCGCATTTCCAAACATTTTTTTTGTTTTCAGAAAATCAAAAGGGGCTTAGTGTTTAAGAAAAAATTCAGTAGTGTTTTCAATACTGATTTCTATATTCCACGAGATAATATCAAAAATTTTTTCAAAAATAGTTGAAAAAGAATATTTGCCTGTTTATTATCCGGAAGAAAAACTTTTTGTTTCAATATCGCAGCTGTCATGTCAGACAGCTGTTTTTATTTAATAGATGCAAATGAATAAAAACTTTTTATTACCGCGTGAAATTATCTGAATGAATCATTATTTGCGATTTTGTACGATAAAGGGCTTTATTCCCACGATCCGGGAAATTTAATTTGCAAATACTCAAATTCCCCCTTAAAGATCAATTCAAAATAAATATCTAACTTAAATGCTTATGAATTTCGTTCAAATTTGTGTACTTCCAATGATTAGATGTGACTAGCTCTAATATATTTATTTGAATAAATGTTATTAGTCACTAAAATTAACATAATTAGATGAATCTTATCTATCAAACAAAGTTAGTCGTATATAATCAGCGCAATTATATATGAAATTAAGTAAATTATTTTAGTTCTATGTGAACTCTATTTTATTTCTTAAAATCTATTATCTAATTTAGTTCTCATTAAAATAATATAAAAATTTTCATAACTTACACAAAATTAATCATAATAATCGCCAATTTCAACGAAATTCCTCTCTTTTAATGACAATCTAAATTTTTGACGACTATTTTGTGAATTTTCTGTTTTAAAGTTTCAAGATTATTTTAAATAAATAAATTCAGATAAAAAGATTTAGAACACACACACAAAAAAAAAATTTTTAAAATAAAATAAATTTTTTAACTAAATTTAATTCAAATTTGATAATTTAGTTTTTTAAATATGCCAAACTTTTGTTTTGAAAAAAAATTTTTGTTGATTCAATTAATAAATTAAGTTGAGCTTTTAAATTTATGAAACCGGGGTTTTCCA
>BMAV01008658.1:0-125603 GCA_019973955.1 Trichonephila inaurata madagascariensis | reverse complement strand
GTGATCACCCAGCAACTACGCAAAGAAGTGCATTGAAAGAGTTTGGAACACGCACCAAAGATCCTTAACAAAGCCACGAAAAAACACCCCGACAATGATTGAGCCATTCTCATGCTCTTCTACAGACTTATATTTCTGCTGCTTCTTAATAAACGACAACTTATTTTTGGATGCGTGTTCGTAAATTCATACGTAAACCAACGTATCTGTTTATGTACAGCTATCTTCGCAAGAAACGGTAAACGCAAAAAGTTGCCAAAGATCCGAAGATATGGGAAATGATCCGAGGAATCTATTTTGACCATTTAATTTCTTAAATTACAGTTATTGGAAAATATATTAATTAAGAATGATCAAAAGGACAATTCGCTTGCATTGTTGTAACAATGAAAAACCGGTTTGTCCAGTTTGGCTGTAAATCGATTTCAATGCCAAATCTTACGTCATTTTTATAACAATAACGTAATTAAAACAATGCAGGTGAATATTGGGTTGAATGTTTTTAAAATTTTTAATTAATATATTTTCAAATAATTGCAATATCGGAATATAAATGGTCAAATCGGCTTCCTTGGAGGATTTCTTATTTTGTGGTACCTTTGGCGAATTTCTGCACCATGTGGTTCGTGAGAAAATAAGACACACATAGATATATACAATGAGAGAAGATATATTTGTTTACCTTTGAATTTTAATAGTGTAGGTTTTACGACATACGTAACGCTTTAATGGGCCATTCATTTCTGGGTAAATATATATTGTTGTTGATGACATGTGATTTTTTTATCCTGAGAACATATGAAATACAAGTGGAGAAGAACAGAAAGCATAAAATACAGCAGAAGAATATACACATTTATTACTGATGATAATAACAATATATAACAAGAAGGGGTGTGCTGCTTTTCATTTCGAAACGGGAATCCATTACAGGCGAAAGACCGACTTTTTTTTCCCAAAGAAGATACAACCATGACTTACTCGGGATTCGAACCCGAACCCACTCGGTTATAAGCCGAGGGCCATAGCCAACACACAGTTTGGCCGCGTTAAAGATATATTAAAACATTTTTTTTTAGAATTTAGACTGATTTAAGAAAATTAACTTATTTAGCCTTTATTAGATAAAATCAATTTGATTTTAAAACCATTTTTGGCATTGCCCTTTGGTCATTATTAAAAGGAAGTAAATTTTTTGATACTTATAAAAATGTATTTTGAAATACTCTATAAGCTGGAATAATTAACTGTACATTACATAACTTTTCTTAATTCATAAATGACAAATTACAACATTTTTACCAAGAAAATTTAGAAAATATGGATATAATCATAGAATATCACAAGTTTGGCACACATGTCGTGCTCTCTTTTGATATGTTTTATTAGGTTACAAACAACGGTGCATGTATGTATCTCTCAAAGAAATTGGAATATGTTTACCATATTCAACCATATTTCATCTATAACCATTTTTAAAATATCCGGGAAACTTAGAAGTGGTCTGTTTCGTTTCCGATTTGAAAATTCTGATGTCAATTCTCATGATAACCTAAGACGAAATCTTAGTTCCTTGAGCATATATCTCATCTAAATAATTTCTCTAAAATAAAAGAATAGAAGTTTGCCAAATCAATGATGAAGTAAAAAATTCAATACCAACATTTCTGAGAGCGTCTTCCAATCGCGTAACGTTCTCAAAACTGATCAAAAGGATCTACACCTTTCATAATCTCATTATATGCATAGTAGGATTCTGAAGTTCCCGGACTGAGTCTATCACTTAAAATAATATTACAAATTAAACTACTGAATAACATCCTCCTTCGAAATAAAACCCTTAAGTAACAAAGCATTTTTGCCATGGCTTGTAAAGGTCATCGAAACATTTCTGGAATTCATTTTTAGCCATGCCCTTTAATTCAGTCTGCGATGCACTTTTAATTTCATCTGCAGATTGGTTTTCGTTTAACATGCAGATAATGGTGTTTTACACACCCTATGCATGTTAAGATCATTAGTCAGTATCCATTGTCATGTAGCCTAGGGTATTCCAAGTGATTCTGCTGTTGCTTGAAGCATGTTCTTACGTACCACCGTAGAAACAGTTTAGAAGTTTTTAGCGGTGCGGTAAGTCTGTGGACGTACAGAGCATTTGTCGTCTTCGACACTTCCTCTTTCTTCACTGAAATATCGACGAAATTCAAAAGCTTGTGCTCTCGATGATGTATCACTGCCTTACACATGCTTCAAAATTTCATATGGCTCTGTAGCACTTTTTCAAAAAACGAACACGAAATTTAATATTCAAAATCTGCTCAACAAACGCGATTTTTTTCAAAATGCATCCACCAACAAAATATACTCCATTGTGAACCACCGACATGTGATTTGGAACAAACTTCTTTTAGAAAAGGAAAAGAATGCAGTAACACAGAAATATTATCGTAGTCGTCTACTGCAAAACTTTTCCACACTATATGCTCAGTAGGGAACTTTTGAATCTTACCTCGAATGGTAAAATACAAGGTATCCGACTACTTGCGACAACTTTTTTTTGAAAAGATGGAGATACGGGGATTTTCTTTGTGATTTTTATATATATTTAGTATATTTTAAGTAAAAAGTCCTAAAATTGGAAAAAGAAAAAAAAATATTATTATTAAAATGGGAAATAACTATTAAATATGTACAAAACATTAAATAAACGGACCCCGCTATGTACATAGATTTTATGAACAAATTCTGAATTTTTCAATTTTGATGTGTTACTTTGTTATTCATGTTTGAAGTGACCTTCAGGATAAGAGATATTTTAATTTTTGCGAAAACTAGAGCACTTTATCATAGCTATTATATGAAATTTCTTTAAAAATCAATGATTATATTCACATAAGGAACTGTAAATTTTGAATTAAAACAATGATTGATATATCTGAAAGTCAAAACACTTCTACTGTTATGCAGAACAGAAGCAAAAAATTTCAGCCAATTATTTTGAAAACTTTTTGAGCAATTGCTGTTCCCGTTTGAGTTTTTTGAAAAAATACAATTCGAGTAAAACGCGTTTTAAGTTTTGAAATCTTGTGTAAGGTTATGGCATCTGCTTTTACTAAAACGCTTGTAGATTTTGTTCTAGTGGAAGGGGAAAAAAACCTTGATATTATTATTAAGCTAATAAGATGGCTTATAAAATATAATCATGAAAAAAATTTGTCAATTTTTGAAAAAAATCATGATTTTAGGGTAGTCGGGTACGCAATACATATCCTAAATAAGGGACCCATTCCTGTTCTTCCTTGATATTGCTGTAGTACAGTTTGTATTGTCTGCCCCTGTAAGAATAATTACCTGTTTGTTATACATCCATTTATGACTGCAACATCTTCTTTACATTGCTATTGCAGCTTTCTTTTCTCTAGCTTCACTTTTTTTTCATCTTTGAGGAGAGTGCATTTCGGTTAGTCCTTATAGTACCCAGAGCATAAACGTTATACCTTGACGTAAAACTTTAATCAGTTTGGCTGTAGTTGAAAAAATTGTCAAATGTTATGACTTTGTGCCTTTCAAACATTCTGTTAGACCAAGTACCCCTAATTCCCTTATGTATCAAGGGGTAACAGAATGAACGTATAAAGATTTATTATTTTTTTACAAATTTTATAAAGTTATAATTATTTGACAGCAGAAATGAAAAGTGGTAAAGTATATTGCTATATCGACACAAAAAGTTAATGTATTTGATTGTAAGTATAGTTTCACGGACTTTAGAAAAAGTTAAAATGATAAAAGCAAGACATTTCTTTTAGAAAAATGTCATATAGTAATATCGAACAAAACACTGAAAACTTCTATATAATTTAAACTGTCTTAGAAGCATTGAAAACGAACAAGAGGATATCGAATGTTTAATTATTCTTAAATTTCGAGTACCATTTTTTCAAATAACTTTTAACGAATTATAACTAAAATTTAATCTTTCTTTTAAAGGAAAAGAAAAGTGTTGCAGCCAGAGAGCCTTGTTAATAACAAAAATCAACATTTTAATTTTATATTTAAATATATAAATAACATTAAAAATACTTCTGTAACTTCACTATTTAGGTTAATATGTTGATTAACATTTTAATTTTATTTAAATATATAAAAAACATTAAAAATACTTCTGTAACTTCACTATTTAGGTTAATATGTTGATTAACATTTTAATTTTATTTAAATATATAAATAACATTAAAAATACTTCTGTAACTTCACTATTTAGGTTAATATGTTGATTACTGATGTAAGAAATAAGTTCCCTTGATAAATAATTCTTAAATACTTAAGCCGAAAACATGGGAGTAAAAATTCCTAATAGTGTATATAGAACCATACAAAAAACCATGACAGTTATAATATACAGAAATTATTCAAATATATTTGATATAAGATGTATGGAATTTTAGGACTTATGCGTCTTGTGACCTTTTTAAATCTTCTAAAATGAAGTTCATCTGATAATCTCCCGAAAAAATATGACAAGAATAATTTCTGGTGAACACACCATCTCCAAATATTTATCAAATGAACTCCTCGTTTTTACATTAACAACACAAAATTATATCTTAAGAGCAGTAATTCTCAAACTGCCGTGTGTGTCTCCTTAGAGGGGCGTGATAACCCTGCTTATAGGGTGTGCGAGCAAGAAAAGTACAAAATAAAGGTTAATATAAAAAATACATTTCTGATAGGAAGCAAAACGAAATACATTTCTGACATAAAAAATAAAACACACAATGCATATTTATTGCATTATGTTCCAATTTGAAAATAAGGAAGGAAAAAAGTGGCATAATACTTATCCTATTACTTAAAATATATATTAAAAGAGAAACTTACAAAATTTAATTTTTATCTTTATAATTTGTGCGTTTCATAAGTAAGGTCATATTATAACTTTAGCTTTAAGCTATATTTTAATTGTATTGAGTACTTTGTTAATGTATGGAGGGAAGTGCTATAAAAATTATGATTGAAAATTGGGTCGCAAATACTGAAAGTTTGAGAAGCATTTCTTTAGAGTATTTCATGATAATGAAAGAAATGTTGTAAATGAAATGATTGTTGTTAATTAGAGAACAATGTCTCTAAAGTTTCACTCATGTGAGAAAAAAATCTGCTTTTATGTATTTTTGTATGAAATTTTAATAAATTTAAAGTATTGAGGATATAGAAGTGTACTCTAAAATATTTTATTTTTAGTTACAATAATAGTCAGAATGAATGTATACCATCATATATGGTGCTTATCTTATATCCTAAATACCAGTTAGGACTCAAAAGTTCCCGGACTGAGCCTATAACATGAAATTTTTTGCAGTAGAGCATTTCGATACCGTTTCTTTAGTACAACGTTTTTCCTTTTCCTACAAGATGTTTGTTCTAAATCACACGGTCGGTGGCTCACCATGGCGTCGTATTTTGTAGGATGATGCATTTAATAATTGGCGAATGAAATAATTGTTGTTTAAATAGTCGAGAATGAATATCAAATTTTATGTTCGTCTGAGAAAGAGACCTATAGAGTCTTACTAAGTCATGAAGCATGTGTACGGCAGTGATGCACTATCGTGAATGCAAGGTTTTGAGTCGCAACGACATTTCAGACAGGAAGGAAAAGTATCCAAGATGACGAAAGCTCTGGAAGTCTGCAGTCTTCCCGCACAACTAAAAACATTGAAAAAGTTTCAGTGGGGATACATAAATACATGATTCAAAGAATAACGAAAATAGCGGAATCAGTTGGGATATCCGATGACATATGTCAACAGATACTGACCAAGACGCTTACTATGCATAGTGTGCGCCAACATATCGTTCCTCGCATGCTAAACGAAGAATAGAAACGTAATTCGAATGGAGAAATGGCGAGTGACTTAATCTCGACTGTTGAGAAAGACTTCCCTACTTGGCGGGATTGTCACTGAAAACGAGAAAAAGGTATTCTTTTATTCAATCCTCAATCCCAAAAGACACAGGCGATGTAGAAATCATCACAATCTCCACGCAAGCAGAAATTCTGCCAAGATAATTCTGAAGGGAAGATAGTGCTAGAAGCTTTTATCGATATCCTGGGCATTGTGATTTTGCAATTTATCCCGTAAGGACGCATTATAAACATAACTCTATGTAGACAATATACATGGTTTCCGTGAGTCTATTTGAAAAAGACCAAAAATTCGGGACTGAGAATTAATGGGTGCTTTTGCATTAATTACACTTCTTTTGAACACTAAGCCTTCTATGTCACTGACTTTCTAGAGAAAACGGAAACTGTTTTGCCACATCCTCTTTACTCCCCTGATCTCATCCCCAGCGACTTTAGCCTATTTCCTAAGCCATCATGTCTCTTATACGGTCGTAAAATTCAACATACAGATTAAGTTAAAAGTTCATCGTAGGCTGAATAAAAAGACTTGGCTAAAAATGGATTCCAGAAATGTTTGCTATGACCTTTACAAGCGATGGGAAATGCATATTGCTCAAGGGTTTTATTTCGAATTAGGATGTGTTTCACCAATCTAATTGGTAATATTTTGTAAGTTATAAACTCAGCCCGGGAATTTTTTAATCAACCTCGTACATGCTCATGAATACTATTTTATTGAATCATTTACATGAATTGGATTGAAAGGAAATCCGCCAAAATTCATACAATGAAGAAACATTTCATTAACATTTATAACTTAAATTTATTTATGGATTTTATAGAATGTGATGCTTAATATTCGAATACTATGAATCAAAACAATTTAACTTACTGGTCCTTAAATTTCAAAACAAATTAACTATGGTAAATTCAACAGAAATATAGTATTTAAATACTACTTAAAAATGCAAGAATTACTTAAAGTTTTTCTTTATCTCCCTTTTATTTGATGGAGCTTAATGCACTAATATGGCATTTTGTGATCAATAAACACACACACATTTTAAAGTAAAAGATATATGCTTATAACATAATAATGAATAAAAGATATATAAAAAAGGGTAAGTACCACATACTATACAATTCATCTAATAAATGTGGGTGACGCCAGAACAAATATATTAACTTTTTCATTTTAAGAAAACATTTTAAATGTTCCAAAAGTTTTAAGTGATGGTTTCTCTGAATATCTTCATTAGCAAAATACCCATGTAATATATATATTGCACATCTTAAAAATGATGAATTGTTAAATATTTTTTTTAATTGAATTGATTCAATTTGTTTATTTTTCAACTTTTTCTTTAAGTCTTTAAAGAAAATGACCATGCATCCATGCCATTGGAATAAATTAATTATACATTGAAGAAAAATATCCCTATAAGAAAATAAATAATTTTTAATTATTTTAAGATTTTAAAATACATCCCCACATAGAAAATTCACAACTCCATAGAAATTATTTTAAACTAATTTAATGTACACTACTTTTTGATTTTGACTTAAAATTAACTATTTTCTGTTTAAAAATACACCTTTAACAGCTTACATCATTATCATTAAAGAAAGCTTCAGAGTAAAAATATGTGTAAATTAGCTCTTTTTTTAAGGTGACACTTGATTGTTCCTAAAAAATAAAATTCAATTTCCGATGTTGTTTTTTTCAAAATTTGGCAGACAGTTATGTAAATAGCAAATAAATTAAAGTTTATAGACTAGAGTTTTTTTTTTTTTTAAAAAAAATCATTGTTATATTAAATAGATTACATTCTACAAAAGGGTAATCTTTTTTAAAAAATTACAATTTTTAGACATCAATATCTTTATAAAGTTTTTTTTTTCTAATTTGCTTTCATTTGAATTATTTTATTATGATATCATATTATGATTCACGTAATTTTTACACCTTAATATTTTCTTTGTGCTCCAATGTAAGACACATTAATTACCATGTTTATAGTTTCTCTCAAATTACCATAATATTAAAGAACTAATAATCAAATTTATACGTTAATATTCAGTACATAAATGTTAATGGATCCGGGATAGCACTTTTGAATTTGAATATAATCTATATATACATGCTTTTATATTTATATGAATATTCTTCAATATATGCATATTATATTCATGTATTCATGTAAGTGTATTTTACTGAATTCATGATAAATTTGCATTGGAATATATTGTAGTATATTTATATTATATCCACATAAATAATTTTCGGTATGCACATATTACATTTGAATATGAATAGATTGAAGATAACTGAATCAAATTTTGAAGAAAGATTTATTATGAAACTGTGTCTTTTTTTTTTTCTTTTGCGTCTTTTTTTTTTCGTAAATTATTCATAGACTACCATTTATTTTAATAATGCTAGATTCTTAAATTGCTTTTTTTTATTGTACATATTATTAATGTAAATTCATTTATTATGGGGTTTACAACAATAGAATATAGAATAATAGAATCTCATATAGAAATATTTCAGATTAATTTTCAGCATTTGGTTTCTCATTTCTTTTGTGAGCCTTTGAATTCACCGTATTTTAAGCGATGTGTTATATTCCTTGTTTTAAAAAACTGGAATGATACTCCATGTTTCATCGGATTAAATTCCAGCGTATCCCTTTACACGTAGACATCAAAGACAATGAGATTTTGAACTATTTGGTCAAAATTTGTGCTTATCATCTGGTTCGGTATCATCTGCACCTTTTGCTTATTTGGAACTCATTTTCAAAGCAAAATGCAAAAACAAAAGTGCTTGATCTGTTCTCCCACAGTACTACTGGTATCAGAACAATCATCCTGGTGATTCTCTGACACTTGATTGCAACAGTTGGGACTAAACCCCACTTACTCGCTTTCTCGATGATCATCTTAGATCTTTGATATATTCTGATAGTATCAAGAACTATGTAGTGTGCACCATATTTACCACTGAGCATGCTTCCTCGGAATATATTATAGATTGTATGAGATTCTCTAGAATGGATCTTACAACCAATTCATTAATGATTTTGGATTTCCTTAGGGTATAAAAATCATGGGTCTGATATAGACCTCTTATCTTTGGGAATGTGCAACAACAACAACATTTTTTGCTTTTAAGGCTGTTTTCGGCCAATGGTAAAGAATAGGGACCAAATTCGGAATATTTTTCAGATATCAAAATATTCAAACATTAATGTTATATTTTGGATTCCCTATCCGGTAGAAAAACACTTATTTTATCATACTAGTCATTTTTATGCGAGTTGACACATGTTTTTTATAAAACATATTTCTGATTTATTTTTCCTATACCGTATTGCCAACAGATCTATCACTTTGCATGTTCAAAGAAAATAACTAATTATTTATAAAATATACTTTTAAATTTTAAAAGCACTATTTTATAAATAAATTCATCAGTTAAAATTTTTGAAATTTTTATAAATACTAAGTCATTTTTTCTGTGCGAAAATGTGCTCCGCGTCAAGTTCACTTTCTCGTATATATAGCGAAAACAGCCTTAACATTATACGTAAAAGCAAAACAAAGGCTATGATAGATGAACCTGCTATGGGTACTATTCGGGTTCTTCTGCTAATCCTCTAGGGTAAACTGTAATTATAGTTTAAAAATAGCTTCCGTAGAAATGACTTGGTTTTACGCAAATGTATCTACACTATTGAAATTCGTAGGTAAAAAAACTTATGTACGTCTATCTTCTCATGAACCGCATGACGCAGAAACTCACCAAAGGTACCAAAAGTTTTCTAATTATCTAAGGAATTCGACTTTAACATTTATATTCCGATATTCCAATTAGTTAAAAATATATTAATTAAAAACCTTAAAACGGATAATAAGTGCAATTTTCCCCACCAGGGGCCAAGTTCAATGTATCCAGTCTTCTTTTTTTCTTTTTTTTTGTCAAACGTTTTTAAAACACGATCCGATTTTTTCTATGAGACTCAGACAAAAAATAATTACAGAATCGGAATTATCACTTATTTTGCCACGATACGGTATAACTTATTTTATAACAATGATATTTTCTATTTTTTAAGATTTTTTTAATATGAGTCAAAATCGATACGTTTTTATGAGTAAGATGTCTAAATCACTCCACTTGAATTTTCTTTCGCATTAATGAAATGGTATTATACACGAAAAATTTTCATGCTTTTCTCTTTTAGGATCAGTCATTTAAAAAATTAAATGTCAAAAACTTTTTTTCACGATTTTTAAAAAATACTCAAGATTTTATTTAAATACTTAATAACTTCTTTATAAAAATAACCTCACGAAACATTTTCTTTCGTGTGTAGAATGGTATTATCCACAACCTGTACAAAAATTTAAAAACCTGAGTAAAAATTACGGATTTTTGAAAAAAAAAATGTGTTTTTCGTTTTTTTTCCCTTTTTGCGAGAAATATGTAAGCATTATTTTTGTTACATTTTTTGTTTAAAAATTACCGTTGTTTGCAATCGATGTGTGAAGTTTGAAAAGCATTAACTTAAAATTTAAGAAACAAATAGGAACTTTAATAAAAAACTGGATTTTACTTATAATAGGACAGCTGAAAATTGTACGCATGTGCGACAGGTGACTCTTTTAAAGGTTTCATTGGACGGGTGAATGTTTTGTGCATGCGCGATGAGGAAGGTTACTATTTCGCGGTTTTTGAAAGATAAAGGAAATTTTTTATGTACACTCACTGTCATTATTTAATATTTATAACAATATTCAATTCATTACACATTACAGATACATGTTTTAAAGAGTGCAAGACAACTGATAGTTTTCTTCCTTCTTAAAAATTGATTTATTTAAGAACAGTGGAATAAAAAGATTCAAAAATTCTGAAATATATTTTTATCACATAGTATATTTTCTTTTTGAATGGTTTTATACACTGACTGTACATTTTTCTCCAGCTTTTTTTACCTTTTTTATTCTTATACATTTTCCATTAGTCACAATTCTGTATAATGTTTTTTTTTTTTTACAAACAACGAAAATTGCATATAAATAAATGAATTTAATAAAGGTTTATTGATTATTAAATTATATTATAGAAAATTACTTTGCATTTTAAAAAATAAAATTATTACTATAATTATATAAATATTTATATTATACTTCATAAATATAATTATTACTAAATAATACTTTTGTAAATTTTGTAAGAAAAAACCCATTAAATAGTATTTTATATAAAAATTAGTTACAAAAAATTTTATAAAATGGTATACAATATGTTATAAATAAGATATTATATAAATTATTATAATAATACATAAAATTATTGTTAAAATAATGAATATGTTTGTTTTGCAAAACATACTTTTTTTTTTCAGATACGTGTTTAAATAATTTACTAAACACAGTGGAATAAAAAAGGTTAAAAGAAAAGAAAATATCAAAATGCTTTTAACAGATTTTTTTTCGAATGTTTTTTTCAGTACATGTATATATATATATATATTTATAGACTTTCCCCCATACTGTTCTGTTTTATAACTTATATATATTTATATGTTTAATCAAACATTCAAACTTTCAGAAAAAAGCAATCATTTCAATAGCTATCTGTAATTTTTTCTTTTATTTATTACTTATAGAAATTTAATTTTAATAAATATATATATGTTTTCTAAAAAAGATTATTTCTGGTATTTCTCATTACTAAATGAATTCTTTATTAATTAAAAAAGTACATCGTCTATTATTTTTGATAAAAATACATTTTAGAGACATTCTTAAGCTAACTATATGTAACGACTGATTGATTCATGAAAGTCTCTGAAATCCATTTTATTATTTTATATTCTTAGAAACTAACTATTATTAAAAAATGATGTAAGTTTTTTGTGTTTTACTCTTAGCATCAGAATCGTTTTATTTTTATTGTTCACTTTAATAACTTTTAATTCTAAAGCAAAATTTTTTTTTATAAGTCATACACCAAAAATTTAAACTATATTTATCTTTTGGGGGGGGAAGATAGAACAATAATTTTACACTAAAAACAAGCCGTGTTCGGGATATAGAGGGGAAAAAAATTTTTTATATCAAACATAAGTGGAATAGAACAAATTTCGAAAAATTTTTTGAAAAAATTTTTTAGAAATCTCTCACTTTTGGGCGGTACAAAGGAACACACAGAATCCCTTGTCTGAGGGAAAGCCGAGCAACCCATGCTAAGCGGAAAAGGGGAAAATAAAAGAATTTTGAAAAAAGAAAGAAATGCTGATTTTGAAGGAAAAGAAAAATTTAAAAAAGTAGAGAAAGCCCGTGCAACGCCGGGCCATGAAGCTAGTATACTATTTAAGCCCTGTCGTTTGGGTATGTGAGTTAATAGTTAATCGTGAAATCTAAAAATAATGGAAAGTGAATTACGACTGGGAAGTCGCATGGCAGGGAATTAATATTTATACTTAAAATCTACCGGGAGTGATGGAAGGAAATAGCGTTGGGTGAATGAGTGAATATTTACGCCGTACTATATAGTTACTTGAGGGATTTTTGGCATCAGACCTCATAATTTTGAACCAAGATCAAGTGACGAGGACAAAACCTGATCTGGCATGCCCCACCTGGGAAGGGGGCACCCAACAGATTGAGAACCGCTGCAATAGCTCTTTAATTATCTTTACTTTAGTGACCACGTTAATAAACACAAATTTTGATGCAAGAGAAGGAATTATATATATGTACTGAAAATATTGTAGAAAAACAAAAGACAAAAGTATCTTCCATTTTTTTTCAAATAAATAATTCAAATAATTTTCTGTATAATATATTCTTAACAGAACTTAATTCCTCAAAACGCACCATTATGTTTTCTTGCACTTTTGTATGAAAGCTCAATCGATTGATTTGAAAATTATTATTTCTCACATTTTATGTCTCAATAAGCATGTTAGTAAGGAATAGAAATCATTATCTTGATTGAATTCAGAATTTCCATCTGTATTATTAAACAAAAAAAAAATAGCTGAAATTTCATTTTTTTAATAATCGTCTTGAACTTGCGATAGTATATACATGGGAAAATGACTACAACCTTAGGATGAGAAATAATTTATTAACAAAGTGAACTATGAAATATTTAAAGAGGTATTAAACAGCAAAGGAGGACGTCTTTCTCCTACGTCTAGTTCTTAGCGTCTCCACCGTCCACCTGCGTCATTTCCGTGTAATCCTTTAGTCGGATACTCCTGGAGGGGTGTGACGTCGCGTGGATTGCTCCACTCGAAGTAAAAGGGGGAGGGAGGGATGTGACTGAAATATCCAACCCTAATATATTTTCATAATGAACACGCATCTTTTCAAAAAAATATTTAACATTCATCGTTAAAAATTTAAAATTTAAAAGTTTTTTATTAATTTAAATTGTTAAAAAAATATTAAAAGGATAAAATAAAAAATTTTTTTAAAAATTTTTTCCCAGTCTGTCCCATATGAAATTTAATTTTTTTTTGAAATTTAAATTTTTAACATTTTTTTTAACTTGAATAATTATACAAGGTAAAATGTTTATGGAAATATTATCCTGCCTTTTATAATTGTGTTTGAGTTTATTATGTTTGTAAACTTTACTCCTTTAAGTTTTACTTTCATTTTTTTTAATAAAAAATCTATTTAAATATTATAATCTTTTGAATTTTGAATAAAAACATTTTTAAAATATTTCTTACCCCCCTGCATTAAATATAATGCTCTTAAGGTATCAAAATAGTCTCGAAGGATATTTCTTCACGAAATATCTTCTTACTTTAAGCCTAGAAAATAAGAAAATATTTCTCCTTTTGTGGTAGCCAAAAATAAACATTTTATCATTTCTCAAAACAAGTTATTATTATAGCCTCTTAAAATTGACCGCTTATAGATATTTTTTTCTTTTCCTCTTTCAAGGTATAGCTAAGATTTTATGACAACAAAATGCTTTTCTAGCTCGTCTAAATATTTACCATACATTGATTCCTCCCTCTCTTTGCATTGGGTAAAATAACCTTAAGTAAACTGAGGAACATTCATTGTTAATAAATGCCGGCAAACAGGTATAAAATAAAACATCCACAGTTTCGTACACTTTAATTTCCCCACAGTTTGAGAATGAATTTTCCTTCTCTTTTTCATTATTTTTTCCCTTCCTTACTTTCTAGGGCTTTGCTACCATACTAGTTAGTAATTTTGTAAAATTTCTCTTTATTGATGTTGAGTGTGTTATTTCATTGCACCCGATTCAACTGTAAATTATTTTTCCGAAGAGATCATATATGAATATAAAACTATGTGTGAGAAGAAGAAACAAATCTTACATTGAAATAAATAATTTTTATTTCATTAAAATTTATTTCGTCTGGCTATTCCTTTTATAAATTTATTTTACTGGAAGAATAGAAGGGTTGGGAAACTTTCTTGTAAATAGCTTTTTGGCGCTTTTATGAAATAAGAAATAATACAGCGTAAAATATGATTAGGAAATTAAATACATGTATATTTGCTGAATTAGCTGGGTGAAATAGAGCAAATAATTTATGAAAATGGAAAACACATAAAACATAAAATATTGAAACATTTGTAATTGATAGTCATGGCTTGTTATATATACATGAAAATCCCCTTATTACTGGCAAATATTTTAAGAGAAAATTAATGAAGCTGTATTAATAATGTGAATGTATCAATTCTTACTATAAATGATTTAATATACCCTATGAAATATAGATTGATATTATGAAAATCAAAAGGAAGTGAAACACAAATTTATACCGTAAAATCCAGATGTATAACGCGCACCTATACTTTCAAGCTGCATTTTTTAATTTGTAAGGTATATTCGCCGTACAAAGCGCACCCCTTTTTGCTTACTAAGGAACCTGCAATGTACGTTAGCGATGCTATTATGTTTAGAAGCCATTTATTCGAGGCATTACCCCAAATTTGAAAAATAGTATATTTCTAGAAAAACAACCGTTTTTTTTTAAAGTTCATAAGGTATGACATTTCTTTCAAATAAACAGTTATCCAATCTTTATAGAAGCCAAAGTTTTTTTTATGCACATTTTTTTTAAAAAATTTTCGAAGCTATTATTTTTATAACCGGCGTATAACGCGCATCCATAAATTTTGATATTATTTTTTGGGTAAAAAGTGCGCGTTATACGACGGATTTTACGGTAGGTATCCTTGTACTCGAATCGGTGGCTGTAAGATAGCGTGCCTGCCTCGTAAGTCCAAGGTCGTGGGTTCGATCCAGGCGGGATGTGATAGATTTGCTAAATGCGAAAATCATAGAGTCCCGTGTCATATGATTATGTTGCAAGTAAAAGATCCCCTCAGTAACAGTTTGGCTCTGGTACTCCGGGTAAAATGAATTCATGGCAATATATTTATCACCCGACGAGAATTTGATTTAAAGTGTAATCGTCAGAATTTGGTTGCGGCAGCCGACGATAGATGGTTCCACCAATGAAATGGCTCCAACTCTTGGAGACTTGTCGTATCTGAAAATGGCTTTGGTGTTGAAATGCAGCCCATTTGGAACAATCAATGTATTTTTGAATATCATCCTTCTCTTCAATTTTGGGGGAAAAGCATGAATATTATAAATAAATGAAATGTATACATATTATATCGTTTCCAACTAAAAAATTTAATTTTTCATAAAATTACTATTTGAAGATAATTGGCTTTATTTAAATATGTAATGAAATTCGAAATTTTTATTCCCAATTGTATAGTATTTTTTTATGAAATAATATATAGTAGTAGTTATTTTTATTTTACATGAAAGGAAGAGATGAGAAATGATTTTTTGAAACAAAAGAAACATTTATGAGAAAAATGCTTACCAATTACTTAATTTCAGAAATTATACACGATTATGCTTATTTTTTATATGAAATATATTTAGATATTTATTGCTCAAAACCTTTTATCCAGAAGCAATATTGAAGATATTGATCCTATGGGTGTTTGTCACAGTTGAAAATATTTTTCACTCTCTAAACGCCCAATTAAAGGATTTCGGTCCTGTAGTAACACCATCTAAGCGAAGATAAGGACGTTCGTTCTTTGAAGTGTAAGAGACTTACATCCAAATGCGATGCTTTCCAAATGTAGAATTCAGCCTGATGTACACTTTACTTTTTTTAATTTCAGTTTCATCACACTGTAAATAACACAAAGAGCAAAATTCAAATTTGTGCAAAAAGTCCTATATTTAGAAAATAGGACCCATATATTCAAAACTAATTCAGATAAAAGTGGACTTTTATCTTAAACGAAAACGTGTTACATTGAAAGTTTTAATCACAATTACGATATCATTTCTTCTTTCTAAAGGTCTTCCCATGGTGGTTTGTCTAAATAAACAGATTTTGCAAATAGTTTTTGTTCTCTCTTTTCTAACAATATGAAAAATATTTGTAATAATTTACTGTGTAATATTATTAAATAAATTATAGTTTTTTAAAAAAACTAAAACAACACGCTTTTACGTTTAATCTAACTAAAAAAATAAAGAAATAATTCTTAATATAAGAATAACGAGAAAATTAATGTCCTTTAGATAAAAGCATGTGGGTTGCTTTGTACTACATTTTACACTAACTCGGCATTTCGGAATAGAACTAGTTAGAAATTGTAACAATTGATATAGGGCTCCCAACGCTTTTACCCGAATGACATTAATTTTCTCGTTAATCGTTTTATTCTTAAATTTAAAATTATTTTTTACTTTTTAGCTCGATTAACCATAAATGCGTGTTTTTTATTTTTTCTAAACTATAAGTTATTTTTCATTTCTTAGTTCGATCTACAATAAAAGCATGCATTTTTAAATTTTTAAACTATAATTTATTGATTGATGAATTAATCTTAAATGCGTCATTTTTGGTATCTGGAATACCCATTGACATCCTATCAGTGGCAAAACGTAGGATCAGCTAATTGAAGGGAATCTAGAAGAACTAAGTTTCAAATATTTCATGCGAAAGAAGGTGTTAAGTCAATGACATTTTTCACTATAGAAAGAGCTCAATATTCTAACTGAAGCTTGCATCAGTATTAGATACAAAAGTACACTTTTTGAATCGAAGAGTTTGTGAGAAATTATTTTTAATCCGGTGACATCTGAATCAATCCTCAACTGTTTTGGTAAAATGAAGCAATGGAGTATTCCACTGATCATACAAGAGAATTTAGAAAAATAGACGATGTCTGAGTTAAGAGGTTAGAACAGTGCTTACGAAGCTTTCCATATTTTCAACCCAAGTTTCAGTCATAATTTTCATCGCACCCCTCTCTTATAATAGCAATATATTAAATGCAATAATAATGTACTTCGATGCTAAAGTTACAATGTGATTTTAATATTATAAACTGCACATATTATCACTGCATGTATTATATTTTGTATATAACAAGCCCACATGGAAATCTCTAGTAATTAACTGAACTTGCTTTTAATTTAGTATTGATAAATCAATTCTTAAATTCTTGCAGCCCTTACACATTTATAAGTATCATAAATCAGTGTAAATACGTATTTTATTTTTTATCATGTCAGAATGTATTGCGTTTTGCTTCTTTTCGATAAATTAATAATTATTTTAAATATTTTATTTTATACGTTTTGATATGCTCGCACCCCCCACAGTTTCAGAAACGCTGTGATAAAACATAAATATTTTTTTTCACTTGCAGGAGTATTTTCTTTTGTTTCCATTTTCAGAAAATCTGGACAATTTCTTTCCTGCACTGCTTGTTCTCCCGATCTATCGCCAATCGAAAATTTTGGTCCATGCTTGCCAACAACTGACCAGGTTACACCAGATCAACTTTGGCAATATGAGGAAGCCACATGGACTGCTGTACCCCCAAGGACATAGCTAAAACCTTTTTGATTCTATGCCGAGGCGTGTGACATTGGTTATAAGCCAAGAATGGCGTCTGCACTAACTACTGATATTTTTATCATCCATACGTCACAAGAGGCTGTCATTTTAATCGTTTGTTCCTTCCACAACAAATTATACGCCAAATAAATTTCGCTGTGATATCTTTGGTCTTTCATGGTGTTGTATTTTGTGTGCCCCGCGGTGTATAAATAAGACTAATGGATTGCTATTGTTCTACTGAAGCTAACTTATTTTTGAACTGAACTATCTAGCTATGTTTGTAATTTGCTTTAATTCATTAAAATTATACTAATATAGTTTATATTATTATTGAGTATATGCAAACACACACACCTACAACACATATATACGCACGCACACACATACACACTCACAAAGACACGCATGTATGTATATATGTGTGTATATTAAATTATAACAAAAGTTGAAAGATTAAATCTTCATTGTAATAAAAATATTCTTCAAGTGTAAACACTTTCATAAACTATTTTTATTTGGGTTTTTTTAACAAAAAAAAAAAAAAAAAAATGAAAAGCTGAAAGTTCGAATTGTAATTTTAAGATTACTAAGTTCAGAAAATTTCTGAATTGCTCAATGACATCTCTTTCTGTCTCATTTGCTTACCTTCTTCCAAGTTAATACATTATCCAAAATATTGAATAATAAAGTAATTGTTGTGTAAAGCTGAAAATAACTTTGCCTCACCATGCACATGAATATAAAATCTATCTATTCTATATAACATTTGTTGTGTTCGATATGTAAGTTGAGGTAAGGTGAATTGAAATATATATATATATATATATTTAAATATATATAATTCAATCACAACACATGAATCAATATAAAAAAAAAAAAAAAAAAAATTGAAACTAAATGAATCCTATAACATAAAAATCCCATTTCCGAATAACAATGGCGAATATAGAAAGACAACAAAATTCCAACGTTTCTAAAACAAAATTAAAAAAAAAATTTTTATAAAATAAAATATATAAAAATATCCAAGAGCAACCTCGACTTAGGACTGATAAGGGATATATATATATATATATATATATATATATATATATATATATATATAAGATATATAAGATATATAAGATATATATATATATATATATATAAGATATATAAGATATATATATATATATATAAGATATATAAGATATATAAGATATACATATATATATATATATAAGATATATAAGATATATAAGATATACATATATATATATATATATAGTATATATATATATATTATATATATATATATACATATATAAGAGAGAAGATATATATATATATATATATATATATAAGATATATATATATATAAGATATATATATATATATATAAGATATATATATATATAAGATATATATATATATATATAAGATATATATATATGTTATATATATATAAGATATATAAATATATATATATATATATATCATAAAATCCATGCGTAATGTTCACTATAGTATTTATACATTTCATTTATGTATATGAGCTGAGTGAAATGCAGATGATTCCACCCGTCTATACAAAATGTACTAACACGTAGAAGTAAGCTTTCTCTGAGTTTTGGCATACATCAACATATATATTCAGAACTTTTTCATTATCCTATACAAAACACTATGACAGAAAATCTTGAATCTTGTTTCAAAATATTGTAATGTAACATGAAAACTATAGTTACATGACTGAAACTCGTGAAATAAAGATAATGAACTATGTCATGTTACTTTATCAACATTAATTATTGAGAGATATGACACATCCAACATTGCACACGGCAAACACACAATTTAAATACTAAATAATCCTTTAAAACTCAGAGAAATATCTCATATTCCATGTTATATTCCAAATCAATAACAAAAAATAACCTTAGAAAGGAAAGAAACATAAAGGGCAGCTTAATGAAGACATTTTTAAGTAGAAAACATGATGGAGTGTCTTGAAAAATGAAAACCCGTGAAGAGAAAATTGAAGTGAGCCTCATTTTCTTTTGAATCCATATAAAAGCAGCAGTGAAAAGAATGATAAATGAAGCAAACTTTTATCATTGTCTATTGTTATACTTTCTTTGTATGGAAAAAAACATACTTTCGTAAAAATGATAACTAAAACATATTTTTAATGGTCTTTTTTTTAAAGGAAATGTATTTCTTTGAATTCCTAAGCAGTAAAATATATTATTTTATGTGTAATGATAATCGAATTATTCAAAGTTTAATGATTATATAAAATTAAATAATGTCATATATTTTCAGAATAGGTGTTATTTTTCGATTTCCGTTAAGGCAAACACGAAATTTATAAAGGAATTTTCTTAAAAGTCTGAATCAAATGATGAAAAAAATAAAAAAAAAAAAAAAAAAAAAACTAATTTGTAATAATTAAAAATTTTAAATTTTATTTAAATAAAAAACGAAATAAAAAAAAATGATTGATAAAATTAACTTATTAGTAATATTTCGGTTAATATAATATTCAAAAATAATTTGATATTTTTTTAAAAACTTTAATGAAAACATTTAAAGAATAAAATTAGAAAGAATTACAAGTTAAAGTCATTCAAGTGATTTTCCACATTCAAAATAATTTAAAAATAACAGATGATAAAAATTCAACGGTAGAAAAATCAAAATTTAAAAAATTATAAATAAATTTGACTACAAATATTGCTTAAATTTGCTTTGTTCTTTTTATTCCAAATGCCCTGACCTTTAAAACTGGAGAAAATATATATAATGCTAAAAAATCACATGTGAAGTTGCAGTTAAATTGTACTAATCTCTTATTTGCATTAGATCTTATAAATTAAGAAATTATCATAAAATTAAAGAAAAGAAATCAAAAAAAAAGGAGAAAATTATCCCCAAATATTCAATTTTTAAAATTTGAATTTTTAAGTAAAAAAAAATATCAATAACAAAAATATATATTTTAAAAATAGAATTCTTAAATTTACATTTTTAAAGTTTAATTAAAAAGTGTGTGACCTTTTTTTTATAAGCAAAAAGTAACTACGGAAAATTTGTACTCAACTTGACAAAACTGGGGCCAATAAATCTTGAAATCAAAACAAATCAGAATTTCGTTAGCCAAAAATAATTACTGATTGTATAAATATTTGTAATAAATAAAAATCATTTAATTTTTCCCATTTTAAAAGCCCCCCTTTTGAATATTTTTATTTACATGGCCATTTTTATGAAATCAAAACCATAAATTATTTTTAAAAAAGGATAACAATTAATAATATCAAATTTGAAAAAATTTTTAAAATTTCTTTCAATTCTTTTGTATAACCCTTTACAATTTTATAATAATCTATATTATGCAAAAGGGATGCTTTAAATTTTTTTAAAAATATATATTAAATTAAATAAAAAAAATTTAAAAAAAATTTTTTAAAATACAAGCCAAAGAAAAAAAAGGGTTTCCAGAGAAAAAATACTACAAAGACACAAAAGATTAAAAAATGCTATATTTAATGCTGTTTTCCTCCTTAAATTTTCCCCCTTAGGGAAAATTTTCCTTCACAGGAAAAATTGTTTCCCGCATGGGTCGAAAAAATATAGTAGCCCTAGATTAATTTTGGACCAGATTTCCCCAAAAAAAAATTTTGAAAATTGAAACCTGGCCATCAAACCCCGAAACCTCAAAATTTCCATGAGACTACATAAGAGTCAGTAGTGTTCAGAAATCAATTAACAGAGTTCAAAATTTTTTAAATGTGTTATAATGAATTTATTAATGTTTATTTTGTTTTATTAATTTTTTTAATGTTTTTTAAGAAATTATATAATATATATATATATATATATATATTATATACACAAAACGTAAATAAAGATCACACTGGAAGTAATTTGGCAACAAAAATAAGCTTTGATTTTCTTACAGCACATAAAAATAAGCTAATAAAATATTTACTTTTTCATAAACATGTATCACATTAGGGATCATTTTACATCTAGTTAATTAATACTAATAAGTTTAAAAAAAAACACGTATATTTTAAAAATTACAATTTTATTCATTTCGAACTAATATACATGGAGAAATTTTTTACTCTAAATAAATGAATAGTCGATAAAAAATATATTTTTGCTTTTTTTGTTTTACATTCTTCGTTCAGTATTTCAAAAAAATAAATTGAAAAAAATTGGGGTTTAAAAATTTGTAAACAATATCGTTATATTCATTTAAATACCTTTCCCTATTTAATTACCATACTTTTCAGCCATTATTGTTTTTAAAATTAAAAACTTCCTGAAGAAGCCAATCTTCTTTTTTCCATTTAATGCAACATAAATACAAATAAAAAATTTTAGTTCGGTTTCTTAGAATTATTAAAAAAAGGGGAAGATATTTTTATTTTACGGTTTAATTAGTTTTACATTTTATAAAATACATTTGGGAAGATTTTAGCCAAAGAAAGGATGTATATTTTTTCTTATTCCAAACTTTTTAAAAATTTGAAATTTTGAATTCTTTTTTTCCCAAAATAAAAACACACACAACTAGAAAAACCCATTTTGTTTTGAAGTATATTTACTGTTTTAATATTTATGATCTTTTATTTAAATAATTTATTGAACAAAGAAATACATCGTCAATATTCTTTATAATTTTTGTGTGCATTATTTTGTTTTACTTTTAGAAAATAAGAAAAAATTCTCTCTCTCGGAGTTCTTTTTTTTAATGTAATTTTTAACAAGTTGATTTATTTTAACTAAATGGATTTCATGTAGGGTGAGATAGGTGCTACTTTTTAATTTAAATTATAAATGTTTTAATACAAGAATTACACTAAAAGATAAATTTGTTTATTAATTTTAGTTTTTGTTTGGTAGGTTAATATGATGCTCCAAATTTAACCAGTGGTAATTAAACTTTTTACCCTCCGGGACACATACATTTGATAGCTATGTCACGTGAGTCACAACATGAGGATTATTGGGAAAAAACACAATGTAAGACCAATATATAACATTGGACAATCAAATCTGGGAAATCGATTAAAACATTAAAACTAATTTTTGTGACTTCTACTTCAATGCTATATTAACCTCTTTGTATCAAACACGCACACACACAAAATCAATTTAAATAATTTTTTTTTACTGAGTAAAAGTATCTGACTACTTTCGAAATGTGGTTTCCAAGAAATGGCACAAATGAATCATTTTTTTAAAAAAAATTTAAAATCACCTGAATTAGAATATACATATAAAACTGTTTAAAGAACATTATTACAAGAACAAATATTCTTTTTGAAAAGAAATGAAAAAAAGGGATTTTTCACACAAAGCATTTTTTTTTATCTAAATACTTCTATATTAATATTATTTTACCTGTATATAGCTAAAAATTTTATGCAGAGTCTGAACTGGGACTTGTGAATTATATTATATAGAACAAGATTTGTTCATATTTTAATACATTATACTAGATAAATTTTAACAAAAGACATTTTTTACTTCAATGGTCGTAACTCTGAAAACAATAATTTTTTTCAAAAATCGTAGTTGGGCTGAAAAGAAGTCTTATATACATAAAAGCAAATAATTTGTTTAAATTTTTCCATAAAAGGAGAATGTTTTGAAAATATGTCAGTCATTCATAAAATTACTTCATTTTCAAAAAAATAACATGTAAAAAATTTTTTACTGTACAAATATTCTTAAGACAATTTTATAAGTTTGTTTTAGTTCAAGTGACACTAAATATCAAGATATTTATTCATTCATACTCATTTTCAAAATCCTGGTTCTAATTGTAGTCTGATACTTTAAAAAGGTAGATTGGATGCCCTTTCAGCCATAACCATATGCCACTTGTTTACATTTTACTATCATACAAACAAAGCTGTCATGCAGTTTGATAATTTGATTTTTTTTCTTTTGATAATGCTTCAGTTATTTTTATTTCAAAATTTTTTTTTTTTAAATGCAGAAAAAAACAGCAAGAGGTTTTGGCTAATCCTAATTGAAATCAGTAGTTTTTTAAATTTTTGGGGGTGTCCATTATTTTATCAAACATATTGAAACACTTTTTAATTATACTAAAGCAAATATTTATTTTCAGAAATATAGTGATCATTTTAGATTTTATTTGTTAATACAAACTGATAAGTATATGTTTTATAACAATGAAATATAGAAAATTTATAAGTCATCATACTAATAGAAAAAATATTTATCAAAACATGGTAAGAATCAAAATCATGTATTTAAAATTTACCAGCTTTGATGAAAAGAACTGCAATACTGATATCCTACAGCAAGGTCAATGATCTGACACAAGTATGGTTTCTTTCCCAATCAAAGCAAATTACAGTTTAATGTACATGCAGTGTTTCCAATATTACGAACTTTCTGCAATAATGGCCCAAATTAGTGCAGAAAGTTCGTAGCAAAAGTTATTCACTTTGATAGAACACCATTATTTCATGTCTTGTAATGAAAGGTATGGAACTGTTTAGTCAAGTTTTCAAGAGGAGGTTAAAGGGTCGCTGAAAAAAATTAAACTGGTTGGGTTCAAACCACAAAAGCCATGAGCTGGAAAATTTTCTTTTTTGCTGAACAGACCAACAATGGATAAAAAATATTTGCCATAGTTTATTTTAAAAAAAAACTTAGAAAATAAATTATACTTGAAATGTCGTATCAAGCATCTAGAGAAGCTCACATAAAAGTCAGTGATGCCCTAAAATAAAACATTATTGATGTTTCTCATATGTTTTTCAGAAACAAAGAAAATGCATATCCTAGGATAGGTATAGTTTTTGATATTCTTAACTTTGAAAGAAGTATAGCAAAACTACTGTTAGAATTGGGAATTATGGGAGTCGACAGCGTGGAGTATCAGATATATGAAAAGATCCATGAAGAAGCATAATGCATATATGGCAAGGGGATAATCAATTAATGGTTGACAAATGAGATTTGTTTCCACACTAAGTGATGCTAATTAAAATCCTTTCAAATTTTAGAGGAAAATAACATGCACTTAAATTAAAAATTGAAAAAGAGCAAATTTTTTGAACCATATTGGAAAAAAACTATGATTTGGTAAACATAAGCAAGAAACATGTTTCACAAAAATATCTCGAATTACAAAGTATTTAAAAAAATACCAAAAAAAAAAAAGAAATTGTACCAGGTATTAAATAAATAAAACGGGAATTATCCCGCCTAAAAAAATTGTTCTCCCCCAACAAAAAAAAAAGAAATCTGAATTATGTTGAATTTTTTTAAAAAAAAATATCTGAAAACCAAAATTTAAAATGCTCCATGGTTTGAAATATTTATTAATTTTATCCATTATTATTTAAATATTTACTGTTACACAGATAAGAAAGGTCAGACTCCTTTTTGTGTTTAAATATAAGCAAATATAATTTTAAAAAATTAAGTAAGTGTAATGAATTTAATATTCAAAAAAAATTATTCCTTTGTTTTTAGTAGCTGGGTTTGCATGAACTCCGACGGAAAGGGCCTTTGTTAGATTCCCGATGCCACCAAACACCCTCCCAGTATACACGGGGGGTTTGTGTTAAATCAGTGGGGCCCAACGTCTTGTGGGTCGTCACGGCGAAAACGGTCGGGAACTGAAATATTTACCTCCAGTTCCCTGCCTAAATTGTGGAGGTGGAGATAGGTGGTGTTACCATCTATCGTAAAGAAGTCCAACCTGCTTCAGGCTGTGGAAACTTTCATTCCTGTCCTTCGGGAAGGACACGACAACAATAAGTTATGTAATACATTGAATTTGTATTCCAAAAAGTATATTTTATTTTCCTTAATAATTCTTTTTTAAATCCATTTATTTTTATAAAACATCTTAAAATATTTGCCTGTTATTAATTTTTTTTATTAGTTTGCATTCTGAAAAATAGTTTATAACAGTAAAATATTGAGCTATTTTAAAAAGAGGATTTAAATTTTAATATGTATATAGTCATAAGAAATATATATAAAAATTAGCATATTTCAAATCCTTTTTATTTTAAAAAAAATTAGAAACTTTAAGCTCTTATTGAAAGCTCTGTTGAATAAAACACTCACTTCCAAAAGTAAAGCACGAAGATGTAAAATGCAAAAAAAAAATCAACAATGCTGCTTTGATTAACACAAAATTTGGCAGTAATGTAGCATATATATTTATACATAAAAAAAATCAATAATTATATACAGAAATGAAAACAATATTATATTTTTGTAAATAATCAGATAATGTCATACTGGAGACTTAAACAGAATTATGTATAAAGTGAAAATAAATAGCATAAAATGAAAAAAGGACATTAATAGGGTCTATGATCACCCCTCATATGTATGCAAAGTTTACACCTTCTGACATTGCTTTCAATTAGGTGGTCAACCATCGCATAATTAAGCAATCGCCATTCTTCTTGTAGAGCAGTTTCCAGCTCAATAAGAGTGGCTGGAGGTGGAAAAAGATACAGCACTGCCGAGAGCATCCCAATGATTTTCAATGGGATTAAAGTTGGGCGAATATGCTGGCCACGCCATACGCGCAATCCTTTCACTCTCCAGGTAGTCATCGACAATGTCAGCTCTATGGGAACGTACGTTATCGTCCATTAAAACAAAAGTAGGGACAACTGCTGCAGCGTACAATCTCACAATGGGTCCTAGGACTTCATTTCGATACCGGACAGCCATCACAGAACCCCGTTTAAAGATGTGCAGGTCGGTGCGGTATCCTAATAAAATCCCTGCCTACACCATAATGCTTCCGCCTCGGAATGCGTGATGTCCGGTGATGTTTTGGGGCTGATTGTGTGTTCCTTGTTTACTCCATATCCTTATACGCTTGCCATCTGGCTCCAGAGCAAATCTTGATTTATCAGTAAACATGACATTGCCCCAGTCAGACATAGACCAATTGCCATGTTCCTGGCACCACTTTAATCGTGCCCCTCTTTATTGGACGGGTAGAGGAACACAAACTCGAGGTACCCGGGCATGCAGTCCATTTATATGTAATCTTTGACGTACAGTAGCTGCAGATATAGCCTTACCAATGGACGTTGTAACCATAGATGTCACACGTGTGGAGGTCGCACTGCGATTTAGTTTGGCTACAAAAGCAATATATGTATCTACCGCGGGGGTTGTAACCCTTGGGCGACCACCTACGGGCCTTCGGTCACCTGTCTGTGTGGTTTGGAATAGTTTCCATAAACGTGAAATTACAGAATGATGAACGCTGAAGAAAATAGCAACATCTGTGATCGACTGTCCTGCTTCAATGCACCCCACAGCACGCCAGCGCTCTGAATCTTTCATTCGTTTTCTGGAAGTCATAGAAACACGTATGTATTGAAAACAAATTGTACGGAAGTTTTAAACACGTTCTATGAGCACTTACAATCAACTTCCGTAACCCTTCATAAAGCTGGCTTCTCATAAGACTGCCCTTTTTGCATATGTCTTGACATGAAAGCACGATTGGCTGTTACCTAACATATTTGCATACTTTCATCTACATCTGCAGCGAATTGCATCCTCTTCAATTCTGATTGGCTTCCGAAAACTAGAATTTTCCTCTCCGTGCTTAACTTTTGGAAGTGAGTGTATCATAATATGGTATTTATAAGAATACATGTGTAAGATTAATTTCCCTCCCTTCCACCCTGAAAAAATATCAGTATTTAAAAAATAATAATAGTTCATTCATACTAAATACGCACAATTCCTCTTTTTTTTTTTCAAAAATATATAGTACATGTGAAAAAATATCTTATCATTAGAATGAAAAACCGTGTCTTTGGTTTTACAAATTTAACTATAAATCTATTTTCATCTTGAGTTACGTGGATTACAAATGCACTAGCTTAAAAAAAGTTTATAAATTAAAAATATTGAATATACACACCCCTATTCAAAAAAAAAAGTGTTAAATTTTCCAAATTTTTTCAGAAAGCTTGTGCATCTTATGTGACTATACTGACTAAACTAACCTAAATAGTCTGATATATTTCAATTCATAAAAAAAAAAAGTGTAAGGTTCTTTATACCCACTAATACAATCAGAAAAAAGGTATATATTTTTTTCAGATGATTTCCATTTGATTTGGAATGAAAAAATAAAAAAAAAGTTTTAAGAAACTTCTTTTGTGTGCCTTAAGAAACTTATTCCGATACCAGTTGTCAGTTTATAAGATAATGGTAAAATAACACTTTGCATTTTTTAGGTCAGGATAGAAAATCGACCTACAACAGAATAACTTTTGATACATTTAATAATATTGCGATATTTTTCAAACTAATTAAATTTTTTTTTTAAAATTTTTTTTTAACATAATCTGAAAATGGTAATGTAAATGGGGATATTATTTGTTTTACTGCATATTTTGATAAAATACTTGACTAAATCTCTTAAACTTATCTTAGAAAAATTAAAATTATTCTTTTTTTCTTTTTATTTCTTTCCCAAAATTTACAAGAATGCGCCTAAAAATCCATACTGTCATACTAGAAGCACATTGGGTGTTTTATAATTAAATATTTTTATTTCGGCAATGTTTCTCACAAGAATATGTTTGCTAAATTTTATGATTAAATAACTTACGTGCATTTATATATTATTATTTTAATACTGTCACTTAAAAAAGAATTCCTAGCACAACTAACTCTTTTACAAGAAATCCCCAGATTGCATATCAGTGATAATATATTTTTTTTAAACAGTAATTTTCCCAAATTTTTTTTCCCAAAATTTTAAATTTTTTTCCCTGTTTAACCCATTCCCTTGCTGAATTCGTGCTTCGTCTAATGAAACATGTATTGATTTGATTTGCTGAACGACTTGAAACTTAAGTTAGCAAATAACGTTGGAATTGCATTTTTGCCTTTTTAATCATTAGTACAAACTTCCGGATTACACATACAGAGAAAAGAACAAGTAAAGGAAGCAATACTCTCGAGTTTCGCTTTGTGTATCGACTTCCAGGACACTTTCCATCTATTACTAGAATATTTAACTTTATGACCCTGCTTAAAGGTTTTTATGGGGATGGAGTTAGTGAAAAAGGGGAAATTTGAATTTTATTCAGTTGTTAAAAATAAATTGTTCTGTATGCATTTCGATAGGTAGAGGTTGGCAACCTTTCAAAAAGTGATTTCCAAAAAAAAAAGCTTAGAAAGGGTGTTATGTGACGGTAATTTTTCTTTCTAAACATTAGTACTGTTATTCCTGCTTAGTATTATGTTTTCCCTTATTATCCCTTCAATCCGATATTTAATGTGTTGTTTATTGTATTAGAAGCCCTTTTTTACAATTGTTATTTGAAATTTTATACTATCTTTATTGATTATTATATTTCTTTCTGACTTACAATATGGATTAAAATATTATTAAAAACAAGTAATATAAAAAAAATAAAGTCAATTCCTACTTATATTAACAAAGAAACATTTTATTTTTAGCTACTTTTTATTAAATAGTTATAATTCATATAAATATGTATATACATAGGACACAGAATCACAACATTAAGGGGTAATTAATTTTATTAATTATCATTAAAGTATCGCATTGTCATCCAAAACAATCGTGTATATAAAATTTCAGTTCAACTGAATGCTTTAAAACGGGAGAAAAAAAACCTTTTCACACAAGTTTTGACACAAGTCGCCAAAATGGTCGCTAAGTCGCCAAAAAGGATGCCAATGTGGGTGTATTGGTAATTATTTGAATAATTAGATTTAATCAATTAATTTTTATTAATTATAATTAAATTACTATATTGTCATCCAAAATAATCATGTACATAAAATTTCAGTTTAATTGAGCGCTTTGAAATGTATTTTATTAACGATTGAAAATTCCACCAAGATAAATAAATAAATAAATATATATAGAGAGAGAGAGATCGTAAGCTAATTAAAGGAATTGTGAATAAATTAAAAGATATTTTCCATACCTCAAGTTCTGTGCTTAAACATACCTTTATATATTGAAAAATACGCGTTACTAAAAAAAAATGAAGAATTGTCTTTTTTTTTCACTTTTTTTCAACTAATAATTAAAAAAAGCAAATGTTTTTGTATCTTTTTTGTTCGCAGTTTCATGTAGATTTTAAATCAGTTTATAATTTAAATATGTTTTACCGGAAGTTATTCATAAAAAATCGCTACTAAAGAAACAAATAGTCTGTGGGGATTGTGATAAATTACAATTAACCAATTAAAAATTTTCCCGTTGGGAATCAACTTTCCGGGTTTTTTGGCGGAAATTTAATGCAATGTTTTGTTTCTCGGTGGGTCATTGCCCCAAATACATTTTTTAATTCAAATAATATATATAAAAAAAATTTTAAAGTCAATTCCCACTTAGTCAGAAAAGAAAAATTTTATTTTAGCTACTTTTTTTTTAATAGCTACAATTAATATAAATATTATATAATCATGAATCATAACATTAAGTGGTAATTATTTTTTAATTATCATTAAAGTATCGTATTGTCCTTTTTTAAATTTTAGTCCAACGAATGATTTAAACGTGAAAAAAAACCCCAATTTTGACAGATGCGCAAAAAAGGTCGCTAAGCGCCAACGTGGCTGTATTTGTTATTCTTTTAAAAAATTAGTTTTAATCAATTTAAAGTTTATTAATTATAATTAAATTATTGCATTGTCCCCAAAAAAGACCCCCGTATATAAAATTTCGCCAATTCAGCGCAAAAAATTTATTTTATTAACGATTGAAAATTCCACCAAGATAAATAAATAAATAGACAAATATATAAATAAATAAATATATAGACAGTGCGAGCTAATAGTAGGAATTAAATAAATATAAAATGCTTTTAAATAATGTGACTTTAATAACTATAAACTGATACAGTCACTCAAAAAGGTATTGGGACACTTGGCATGCATAACTGTAAAGCCATTTATAAAAATATTTATCACATTAAAACAAAAACAAAATGATTTAAGAAGTATTTTAGCATTTGGTGTACAGTATGTAAGGAAAATTTTATTAGTATTATAGTATAATAATTTGATCTAGCTTTTCAAATATAATTCAAAGGCACACTAGAGTCAAAAAAGTATTGGGATACTTTTGAAATGAGAAGATTAACAAATATACAAAGTATTAAAAGAATTTAATTTAACACCACTGGTTTAGAACAGAAGCTTAAATATAAACATTTCAACAGTTAAGATTATTTATAGAAAAATGGCTAGAGGCAAAGATATATCGGTTGGTGAATGAAATCTCGTAAGAAGTCATTGGAAAGAGATGAAATCAGTTCGCTCTATAGGAAAAATCTTGAAATTGAGTAAGTCTACTGTTTTTAACATCATTGACAGGTTCTAGAAAACAAATGGTGTTGAAAACTAGCAATGATCAGGACATCCAAGGATATTTAATGAATGTGAAGTGAGGTAGATTGTGTGCGACAAATACACATTGATCCAAAAACTAGAGCAGTAAAAATGACTTTGTAATGTAAAAGCAGGTTCGGGAAATCAGTAAATCCTGAAACTGTCAGAAATGTTTTAAGGTATCCGACGACGTTCGGAACCATGATTTTAAAAAAGAGCATACATGTATAATTTTCATGATATTTAATGTTACTTAGATTAGAATACATGTATAAAATTGTTTTAAGGACATTATTTTTAAAGTAATGAGTCCTCTACCACTGCCCTAGTGTTATTAATAATCCTGCACAAAGCCAGACCTTAATCCCAGTGAACATGTGTTGAATTATTTGCAGCAAAAAATATATGAGCACCAAATTTCTAACAAGCAGGATTTAAGAAAATATTTGGTCAAAGAGTGAAGAAAAATTGATAGATCGTTTTTCAAAAAAATGATCCTATCCATGCTAAATAGACTTCGAGAGGTCATAAAAAGTAAGGGCGGCCCAACAAGATATTAATTTCTAGGTTTTAATTGTTTTTCTTAAATTATTGGGAAGTGTCCTAATACTTTTTGAGCATGTTTTTAACTCGACTTCTTTTATTTTCAATTTCAATCATAATTGTGCATTAATGTATGGATTTTTTTCATTATTATTATTTATATTAACCAAAATAACATTTACTTTTTTTATTTTGTTTCATTTGAATGTTTAAGTAAAATATTACGATAAAATCTATGAACTGGTAGTGTGCCCAATACTTTTTGAGTGAATGTATATAATAATCCATCAATTGTAACTTTGACAAAATTTTATGTGATTAAATTAGAAAAGTACAACAAAAAATATTCAACCACTAATAATGGAAAGAAATCAATTCATTATATAATGGATTATCTTCGGTTATTTCACTAATACTCAAGGGGTAATACTTTTTAGACATTGTTTGGAATATATATTCTTCTTTCTTAAAGGAACTGAGAGAGATCTATGCAAATTAAAACTATTTTCTTAGAGTAGAATGAATTAAGTTTAAGAGAAAGAGAAAGAGGTATTGAGGGAAGTTGATGACTAGAGTAGAGTTTACATTTGAGTCATCGATGTTTCTAAAAAATGGATGGAATATTTCGTAGTGAAGATCAAGGAATACATACTTGTATCAGCATTAATTGATAAGTACTTTTTTTTAATTACAAGTATTTAGAGTAGATTACATAAATATTTCACTTTCTCATCATCAATTTACATTAGCATTGATAGTAATTTCAAATCTACGAATTAAACGTTATGTTTTTTACTAAAGAATATTTCTTCTATAAACACTCAAACCAACGCAAGTCAGCGTTTGCTACTTTTACCGCAACCGTAGTCTATTTTAACTCAATGGTCAAACAAGGGAAACACAATTGAACAATTATGTTTGAACATGTTTCAATGAGAATGAAACAATACAAATCAAGAACAATACTTTAAATTAAAATAAACGCATCACTACTCTTGATGTAAGTAGTGGTTTAAAATAGGGAATCGGAAGACCTCACATCTATTTGACACGTCTGGAACCCTCTCGAACGGGTCAGTTTTCATACTATCCAGTCCTGAAATACGGGGAGATTTTTCCATATTTTCTTTATCTTCAACTGTTACAAATAACATCGCCATCAGTTCTTTTAAAATAATTCAAGTATTTCAATAGCTTTTGCGTTTCGAAATATGTATAATAAAGCGGTCGATTTTTCAGATGTCAGGGTTTATAAGTTAAAAAATTCATGCGATACTTTTATTTTCGGATGAATATAAATTTGTAAACATTTTGTCTCGAAAAATATTACAGAAACTTTGTAGTAAAATAGAAAGAAAAGAAAGAAATAAAAGAAAAAGATCAGTTTTACTTTGTTACAATATATACATAAGTATGGGAAAAAATTCATTATTAGTAAATATGACAACTTTTTATATTACTCTTAGAAATAAAGATTGTATTACTTTTACTGACATCGTTGTAATGGAAAGTTTCTTTTGGGTGTGATATATCTTGAAACAAGGTTCAAAACATAGTCCAACTTGGCACTCTTTGCACCAAATGGAAGTCTCTTTGCGTATCTTCTTCCCGTTTTTGTCTTTTTTTGAGCAACATACAGCACACTGTCTCCTAGGTTCCTTTTTTTATTGGATTTGGGAGAATGTGGCTAGGAAAATGCCTTTCTTTAAACTGAATGCTAGCATCGCCGGTACGTTTTTATACTCACAAATACGCATCGCAAACTCACAAGCATGTGGGGGCAGAATTAAGCAAGATAAGAAAAATTCTGAACCTCTAACTGCAAGCAGCGAAGATAAGAGTCAAATGATATTTTCCTAACCTACACAGGGAAAAAGCTGGGTCAGTAGTGAAAAAGGGCGCGATTTTTCACGTGACCCGTAATCGGGGACGAAATCGATACGCCACTCAAATCGCGGTAGTCGTACGCGGAGGGTTAACACCTTAACAGGTTTGCCCGTTACAGGCTACAGAAATCTAGTTAAAGCCGGTTTGCCCGTTAGCTCTGTACGGATACTGATAATTTCTTCTTTATTTTTTTGATTTGCACATATTTTTAATTCTTATAATAAAATTTTTAGTTCTTGTGTTCTCAAGAGATGCATTTTATCCACATGGTACTGAAATACTTCTCATCCGGGATTTTCTCTTTGGAGAAGGCAAAAATTTAGATTCTTGAAAGTATTCGAAAAAGAAGGCAATGCGCAAATTGTTGCTGGAGAGGAAATGAAAATAGAACAATAATCCAAAAAAGCCGATATTATCTCTGTTCCAATACCTATGTAAGACGAAGTATTACAACATCAAGCTTCAAATTGTATATATATATATATATATATATGCACACAAACAAACAGAAAATCCTCAACCGTTTTAAGAATAAGTACGAACGTTAAATTTGTTTGTAAGTATGGAAGAAATTCTTTTAAGGTATATAAAATATTCTTTGTGTGTGTGTAGAATGCAGAGTGTACTTATGAATAACAAATATTTAGGGATTTTTGTTTTTAACGAGAGTAAAATAAAAAAATAGTGTTAAATATTTAAAATTGAAAAATTAAAATAAAATTCTTCTATTTTCGCAGTTTGTCAAGTATTATGCTTAGTAACATGCGGTAAGAAATGTGTATTTTTTTAACATTCTTGGCAAAAAAAAAAAATGAACAATTTCAGGAGATAAAGGAAAAATGAAGCTTTAAGAACATTTTTGTCTCAGGAATTTTTATCTTATCATTGGTTAGAATTGATAAAAGGCAATGTTAAACTTACTTGTTTAATTTACTGTTTAACTGTGTAACATTCAAATAAATCGAAAATTTTGAATTCAAAGTTTTCTCATTTATAATCATTTTCATTAAAAGTACTGATTAAAAGGAAATTTAAATTAATTTCTACCCTAATGCAAGAAAAATACAAGATTTATAATTAATTGAACTAAAAAAAATATTAAAAGTTTAATACGTATGGTGATGCGCAAAAAAACTTATCATTAAAGTAAACATTTCATGGTATACAATATATTAAAAGCAATATTATTACATGTATCTAAAATACGCCTTATGTCTTCAATACGTCTCTTGAAATTAGTTTTACTTATCTATTGTTTCTAAAGTACAGCCAAGGAGACACAATCGTCAGATTCAAAATGCATGCTTGAATATTATTTTAGAAATTTTAGAACCATGTTTCAAAATAAAAACATTTTAATTTTTTATTAATCAAAGTAAGTTCAAAAAATATGTTTTCAAAGTTTTAATTCAGAAAGTACAAATAATGTGAAACATTCAGTAGATATAGGTAATAGAAACGTATGTATTCAATATTTTAGTGGCAAATAACTTTAGTTTTAGTAAGAGGATCAGAATTCTCTTACTTTTAAGAATGGATTTAATATATATACATATGTCAGGTTTGAAAAGTTAAGCTTTAAAATTAAGTAAGTAATAAATAAAAATAGAGGGAACTCTTTACCATCGTGTAAGGGTTTGTGGGGAAGGTGGAGAACGAAGAAGAACGCTGACGAAGAAGAACGCATACTCAACAAGGCTTAGCTGGCGACTCCTGGTCGAATTGGTTGTTAATGTTCAACCCGGGCTCCCCAAAAGGGGCCCCCATTTTGGGTTTTTTGTGATTGAAGCGAAATAAAAGTTTTTAAAAGAGGTGATGCCTTTCCCATTTTTTCCACAGGCCTCGGGCCGTCAAAATATATATATATACATAAATTTCCAAGGTTAACTTATAATAAAGATGTCATTTGAAATATCCTTAATTTATCAAGAATAAAAAGTTGTTAAAAAATAAACACACTAAATAATACCAGTTCAAAATAGATATATGGAAAGAGAGAAATAAATACTTATCCTTCATCACACCGAAAGCGATTTTTCTTTTAAGCAAACGATTATACTTTTGGGAAACATCTGAGCCATTTCTTTTTATTTGTTAGAATATTTTTGTTCGGGAATGTATTCAGAAAAATTTATTTAGTTATATACATATTTCAAGAAACTCTTTTTTTCCCTTTGTGTATTTGTGCGATTTGTGCAAGCTAAAAAGTAACCGTAGGGTTTTTTGATTATATTAGACACTCTTTTTCTTTCCCAAGATGATTTTTCTTTTAAAAATAAATCTTGAAATTCCCTGACAACGATTGAATTTCTTTGGATTTCAATACATTCGAAACATTTTCTTGAACTTCAGAAATATGGATTTATTTTTGCTTTTTGTGTATTCTATAATTTTTAAAAACATAGTGATATACGTATAATTTTACATTAGGTATTAGTGCTGTTTGGCTTTTTATTTATATTACTTTCTAATATACAGCCATATTCTTCACCTGAAAGGATATATGAATTTCGATTTTACATCGTGTTTCAAATAAACCATATTTAGATTTATGCTGTATGTTTCCTTTTTTTTTTGTTGTCAGGAATATAATTGTAAAATTAGTTTACACAGAATAAATTCTTTATTGAAATAAGTAACATTTTTTAAAAAAAAAATACCTTTTGTGATTTATGTAAAGGAAAATGAAAATATGAAATTCTTACGGTATAAATAATTTTATCTAAAATAAAGTGATTGCACTTTATTCACACACATAAACTGTAAATTTACACAAATTCATGCATTTATTACCAGATAAGGAAAGCAAATATAACAATGTGGGTTTCTGTTTTCCGATAGTTTTTCCTTAACTGTTTATCTACCACATTATTATTTGCTGCAGTGCAATATATTTTTTTGGATCACTACATTGAAAATTAAGGGATATACATAAACAAAATACTCAACTTTCGGAAATTTAATCCGTTAGGGTTAATTCATTAATTAAAGATATTCAACTATAAAATTAATTATATACACTGTTTACTTAAAATAAATAGTCTAATCGTTTTCTAAGGTCTTCATTAACTTACAGAAAAAAATAAGACACTTAAATCTTGACATTAACTACTTCATAACAAAAATGATAATCTTCACAATCCGATCAAAATGTCAGCCGACAATGCAATTTTTGCGATAAAACTATTCGCCTTCCCCGCTAAATTACTCATAGACCCCGTGCTCCCATATATCTTGGAAGAGTAGATTTCAAAGAATATTCTTGCTAAGTACCAGTAGAGTATTCGTAAAATCGTTATTCTACGTAATTTTAAAGTAAATGGTACATTTAAGTCCCGTCGTTAGATAAAGGGTTAAATTTTCCTATCCATAGACTTTTGCTACTTATTTCATTTAGGAGAATTTGTATTTTTCCTTATCATATAGAAGTTTACTTTGAGTACTTATTTGTTATATACTCTTTGAATTATTCAAAACATTTTAAATTTCAGTAATTTTAACATGACGAAAATTAAAATCTTTTTCAGTTTTTAAAAATTTTCCATTACACTTTCAAAATATTATGGGCCCTTTTTTTTCCAACCCTGGATCGTTTAGAGAATCTTCTTAAATTTATTTAATTCGTTTTAAAAATATTTTCAAACCAATATTTATGTCTTTTAAAAGGGGGACCTTGGTACGTTTTAAAAGCAAAAACCCTTTGTTTTTTAGGGTTTTTTAAATTTTTTCTTTGTAACCTAGGGATATGCAATACGTAAGACAGAATATTTGCTAAAAAATATCACAAAACGCAATTCTTTTAAATTTTTTTTAAAAATAATTTAAAATTTATCAGGAAATTTTTTAAAACGCTCTCCTCTTCCCAATAATTGACTTACTAAAAATTTGATTTGCATATTTGTCAAACCATGTACAAAAAAAGTTGGTATGGGTTTGGGGATAACATGATTAAAATTTCCCAAAAAATTTTTAATGAATTATTATGAAAAAATCCAAAAAAACGTAAAAATTTTTTAAGTTCAAATTTTTTTTTAAAAAATAAGTATTGCTTTTGATTCAAAAATGCATACCAACTTTTGTTATACATATTAATAGCAATCTAAAAAAAAATTTTAAAAAACATTTCATGAAAATAAAAAAAATTAGCTTTTTAAATAAAAAAAACAAAAAATTTTTTTTTTGTTCTGAGATAAATCAATTTAAAAGTTTTTTATTTATTAAAAAAAAGATATATATAAGTGCAATAAAATTCCAAAAAATTACTGTATGTACTACATGCACATGAAAAAAATTTTTAAAAAAGGTATTATATGAAAATTAAAATTTTATATTTTTTTAAAAATTTTTTAAAAATTTTCAGTCCCTTACATTTTAAAAAATTGCGATAAAAAAATACGAACCCATTTTACGATTTTTTTTAAAATAATTTTTTTTACATTTTAAAAAAATATATTTTTTTTTTTTTTATTTTTTTTTGTTGGTTTTTTTGGTCATAAAGAATTTTTTGGACCTTTTTTTTATTGTGTGGGCAGAAATTTTTTACTCCCGCCAAGACCCAAATTAGCAGTTTTTTGTATTTCTTTTAAGGTTTTTAAAAATTCCCAAAAAGTTATACTCTGATATTGCCCCCAAAACAGCTATATTTACACGGCGTGATTTTCCCTGAAGTTTTTTTAAAGAGCATTTTACCCCCAAATCACGCTAGGGGGGGTTTTCCGTTGTTTTTTTCCCAGGTCAGACATTTTTTTTAACCCCTTTCCCAAAAGACTACCCAGAAGCAAACCCTTTTTGATATTTTGGGAAAAAATTTTTTTTGTCAAGTAATCTGGTTTTTAGGGGGTTTTAATTAAAAATTTATGTTTGGGGTTTTTTCTAATTTGGTTTGGGAAAAAACACGACGTCTTTCCAGGGGGGCATTTCTTGCTTTTGGTTTTTTGTCTGCCCGAGATACTGTGAAAAAATTTTGGCATATATAGATTTTTCATCCCTGAATATCTCCTTTTTTTTTCAGAATAGTTTTTCTGATAGTACTGCGTTAGTTTTTATTTTGTTTTTTTTCTTTTAGGCTGCCAAAGTTTTTTCCCCCAAAAAATTGATACCTTTAGCTCCCCAATTTTTCACAAGATTACGAAAGCTGGTGCCTAACCTTTTGCTTACGTGATTAATCCCACTCTTTCAAAATTTCAACATCTGGTCCATATATATTTTTAGGCTTTTTAAAATTTAATGGGGTTTTTAGAAATCACCATGGGGTAACAATTTTGTTGTAAAAAACCCACGTTTTGATGAGCCCAAAATTTTTGCTCGGCAGCCCTTTTTTTCCCCATTGCCCCTGATGCCCCCGATGTGGTTAATCTGGCAATAATTTTTTTTGGCCAGAATACCAAACATCGTATTCGCAAATGGTTTCGCCTAATTAAAATTTTTTCCGCCAACATATAGGACAGTACTTGTTTAAAATTTTCCCCAAGTCAATAACGTATCCTTTTAAAAAGTGTCGACTCACCAAAACACCGTTTTGGGGAATTTTGTCCTCGGGGGTCAACCATGTCCCATCAAATGGGAAAAAACAATATCCCGTAAAAAAATTTTACCCATTTTTACCAATTTGTTGTATGCATTTTGAACGCTTTTTATTTTATATAGTTCAACACAGTTTTGGGGGAAAAAAGAGCAAGTGAAAACACTGAGTTAATGTAGCATTTAATTTCTTAAAATTTTTACTCAAAATCAAAAGGGATATTGAGAAACATGCAAAATTTTTCCCCCGATGCATGGCCCCCCCGATTGCAAAAAAGCTTTTAACAACCGAAAATTCACATCGAAAAGGGGTAATGTATTTGATTTTTTTAAGTCTTGAAGATGTAAAACCTTCCATTTTTTTCTCAGAACATGTTTTACATACCAGTTTTAATTGATGAGAAAAATCCCTATTTATGTCCAAATTCAAGTTTTAAAATTTACTGGTTGCAGGGTACCACAAAAAATATACTTGAAAATATCACACAAGGCCCTTTTTGTCAACAATTTATAACGAATCCATCATAGGTATCAACAACATTTTTTTGTTCTAGTACCCCTTTTTCTTGCATAGAAACTCTTTCATTTTAAAAATGCTACTAACACTTGAATGTTGAGCAACATTTGGTTTTGCTCTGAAATTTCCATATTGTTTTTACAGTTTTTGTTTCAGTGTACCATCGCTTTTGAATACTTAATTTCCGTTTGTTTTTTCCCCTTTGTACGAGGCATGTTTAACTATTAAAATGCTGGATGAAATACGTTTATATATTTAAAAAAAATTTAAAATGATAACGATAAAATAATTGGGCTTGGAAAAAAACTTTTTTTTGGGAAACCGAACTAAAAATTTCAAAAATATGAAATAAAAAATTTAAACAGAATAAAAATTCCCAATTTTAGCACAGCAAATGTAAACAAACTTGAAGGGATTACAATCTCTTCACTTTATTTCAAAACTGCTTAACTTTTGTTAGGAATTTTTAAAATTGGCTAGAAAAAGAAAAGTGCGTCTGCTTAAAAGAGTAGGGGAAAGATGTCAGAATGTGAATTCTGACGGGGGCATAATTGGTTATCCTTTAAATTTGGATTTTTTTTTTTAAATTTTGAGCTCTGAAATTTTTTTGGGGGGTAATGGGAAAAGTATAAGGGGAAAAATTTGGGGGAAAAAAAGTTTTTTTATATTTTGACCGATTTTCGTCAAAAAGGGAAACTAAACGTGTCCCCTTAAAATGATATTTCTTTAATAATTTTTTGTCAATGTATTGAATTGTGTGTCACTATTCGCGAATAATCAAAAAAGGATTTTTCAAAAAATATGCAATAAATCTTGAGACAGTTACAAAAAAGTAAATGAAAATGTATATATTTTAAGAAATTTTATTCTACTTTTAATAAGAATGTTTAGTTGTTAATATGTAATAGGAAATTAACGAAAAATAAAAATAAAATTTATGGGAACAATAAGTGACAGAAGTTTATCAGTGGTGAATAGTTGATATCAAACACGTAAAATTGTTTTTAGTTAATCTGATTAAGTTACTTTAAGCCACAGCAATCTAAATTTATATTTTGGTTACTATAATTTCATTTGTATCAAGCATAAATTTTTTAATGTAATTACATTTACGAAATTTTATTTCACTATCCAAAGTGTTTTAACAATGATAATTTAAAGATATTTCCTCCATTCAGTATTGATGTATTTTTTGCATAAATTTTTAAATTTTTTTCTCTTGCATGAATTTCTTTCATAGATAATAATGACTTTTTTAAAAAAAATGAATAAAATTATTTTTTTAAAAAAAACGATTTCAAGGGTTTAATTATGGAAATTTATTTTTTTAATTTTCAGGGGGTTTTTTTGGTTTCCAGTACTACTTTTTTTAGTCATTACAGGGATACTCGGGTAATTTCATTTATAAAAAATTAAAAGATTTGATTACACAAGGGTAGCTTAAATTAAATATTTATGCTAATTTAGTTACAAACGTTTTATAGCGTCTGCACTGCATTTCATGTAATTGAAAGAAAAAACACACAGAAATATATATATATATGGAAAATTAAATTTACATTGCATTCTGATGTGGGAGAACTTTTCAAAATGAGGAATATATTAAACTTTTTCGTAAACTCAAAATATAAAAAGTGAATAAAGTAAGAGATTATATAAAATAAAGATATTCATGCAAATACATTTTTGTGATCGCTCCTAATTGCAAACAACGGCACGTGAAAAATTAAAAGAGAATGTGTTATAAAATAGATGTTCTTTAAAATTATATATATATATATATATATATATATGTAATTCTTATCAAAATTATTCGTAGAACATATGAATTTAATAAAATTCATCTCTCTATATTGGAACTTACAAATTAAAAATATTGGGAAAAATTTCTTAATATAATCTTCATAAAGCAAAAATCCACAAAAATTCAAATAAGTAAATCGAATCGGAAATTTGTATTTTCAATTCAAACTGATTGCGGAATTTATTTAAAAAAATGTCTGCATGTATGTATGTAACAATTAAAAATCTTCAAGATTCAGAACTTACATTCTTTTAAAAACGAAAGTCTGACTTTAAATAAAATCAATTTCCTAACCATTCAATAATTTTTACATTAATAATTGAGAGACTTTAGCTACAATTTACAATTTTAAAAGGGTTATAAAATTAGCTAATGCATAAAAATTTTAAAAGTTTATTTTGACAATAATGCATTTTACAGTATTTTGATCAAAAATTCTGAGCTGTACTGAACTGAATATTGGCAAGAATAAAAAAATAATTGTAGGGAACCTTTTCTAGACTGGAAAATCGACTTGTGAATTTCCTCAAATGAATTTCCGTTTTTCGCAATTTTTTATTTTTCTGACATGTATTTTTTTCTTCTTTTATTTATTATCCTAAAAGGTCTTCCCCTTTGTTTCAAACTTCTAAATTCTCATCTTGCAGGAAGAAAAGCTTTAATCTACTTAAAAGCCCTTGATATATCAAACTTTTTTCCATTTCTACATCCCTTATAGAAAAACTTTTTCGATTTCAGGATATTGGTATGATTTACTTTAGATGAAACATTGCTTAAGTAAATACGGCAATCAAAGAAACAATCTTTTTGAGACTTCAACAACTTCATGACTTGTGTGAATGTGTGAGGAATCTGACTGAACAAAAGAGAACTTCCCTAGTAAATCAATGAAGAATTCAGATTTTGTTTATCATTTACATCAAGAGTAAACTGATCCAACCTTTATTTTTCTCTCCGCTTTCTATTGCATTAATTGTTACACTGAAATTTAGCTGCACCAACACAGATTAAAAGATTATTTCGACTTAATTTGCTATAAATAATGAGCATTTTAAATATGATAGTTTTAAAAAATATGTGGGCATGATCACTTTGAACTCAATTCTTTAAATAAACGATTTTTTTTCCTCACGGGTCTATAAGTAAAATACAAGCATTAGAATCTTATTTGCTATATCAAAATTTAAACCATATAACAATAGCAACTGAATTTGATTAGCACTGGCAAGAGTAAGTGGGCTATATTTTAGTTTTAAGAACATTAATTATAGGTATTTATGTTCAGGTAATATATAAAAAAAAATTCTGACATTGCCTATTAAAAATGGTAAATAATTTTGAAAATACTAATTTTTAAATCTTGCAAATAATTATATATATTTTGTGTGGACTGTATATTCGTTAATTTGAGTCATCAGATCTCAAAATATGTTTTTATTATGAAATTAGTGCATTTTGGGTTAGTTGCTTATAAAAAACACTGATATTGAAAAATAGAAAAATTTGCACTTTGTGTTGATTATCTCCGGAAAAGTGGGCAGATTTTCATAAAATTCTCAATGTGCATAAGACTATGTGTACAAAAACTTCCAATGATATTTATGATGCCCAGTAATGCATGCCTATTCGACTCTTAAGTGCTGGAATGGCTCAGATTACAAAGAAACATGAGTTAATATGGAGTATGAATGCATCTTGCAGCTATACAACTTGCACATTGCGACTTCATAATAGGCAAATTAGACAACAAATTAGACAAATTAGAAATATCTGTAGCTGTTCTTTTCACATCTTCAGTAAAACGCTTTTTCACAGGATCTGTTCGTTTTTGGAAGAAGAAATGTGAATTGTAATTAATTCACATGTGAACATGGGTATCCCAAATAATAATCTTTAAAGAATTGTTCTCCAATCAGTTCAGTGAATGTTCTTCCCTTCTGATATTTGTGATTATATCCAGAAAAAATTTCCAGATTAGATCAACTTTATACAGACAACGAATATTATTCATAACATGTTATCTCGAACAACTGCACTCTTGATAAGGCAAACGAATGGATTTTTCCCCGCACCTCAAAGTAATAAATAATCACGTAACTTGTGTCATAGTGGTGTGTGTAGTAATCCAACGTCTTACAACAATGAACCATCTGCTGTTATAACTGATGCGGATTATTATTAAATTAATCTGCGATCATTTAAGCATAAAAACTCAAGAAAAAAAATTTTAAACCTTAAATTTATTTTAATAGTAGCATTAAAATCAAATTAAATAAAACAATCAAACATTAAATCGTGGAAATATCTTAAAAACAGTCACAATAATAAATCTTTTGAATAAGTGGTTAATGTGCCTTTATATATTATGGTAATAACCAATGCTGCAGGAGATAAAATTGCGCAGAAATGTATGAAAATTCGATGCAGCACTATTAATAGCATCATGATCTGCTTATACTTCACCTAATGGAAATACATCAATATGAAATTTCAGATGACAGAAAATTGTAGGTTTATTTCTAGTAATATCAGTAGTTTTCTCGAATATAGGAATGCATATATAGTAAGTATTAAATACTTTGTAAATCATTAGCTTAACTATTTCTGAGGATATACATGTGAATTATATGATCTCTAACTGATCAATGTTCGGGATGGGATCCTTTTCATCCATCTGAACGAGATCTTTTGAGTACCGAAATGACCACCAAAATGTAAAAAGTCTATGGCTTCTAAATTAATCTATGGCTTATGAGGGTTATAAGATTTATATATTTACTTAACTATACATAATTGCTATTAATGTGATTATTTTTGATCAATTTTAACAACTATGCATTTCTTTTGTATATCTTTACTTACTTTTTCTCATTTAGTAGTTAAAATTGCTCGAGATAAAAAACAGACCGTTGAAGTTTTTTTTTAAATAGAAAAAGGTGTGTGCCGGCTTCGACGCAAGACTGGCGTTTACTCATTAAATGCAGTTGTGTTTGGTTATATAGCACGCAAACAAGATAAATAAAGTCATATCATATAAACGAATCCTTTGAATATTAATTAATGGTACTCCGCTATTATTATTGCAGGAGACAAATTGCGCTGGGATGTTGAATATATACGATAAAGCACTATTAACATTTTTTCAGATCGCAAAAAACTTCGCATAATGGTACCATCCTAGTCTACCAGAGTTCTCTACAGAAACAAAATTTAAATTAAGCTCTGATTTTAAATAAAATGTAGTAATCTCAATCCTTCATCTTAAGAAATCAATATTGAAATCGCAATTTGAAAAATTTCTGAGGATATACTGTTTCATAGTTTAGAACAATGCATAGCTAGGCTCACTTTCATCTATTTTAACGTAGATATCTTATATATCGAAATATATCATATATTTTCATATCCACTCCAATAGGTTTAAATTCAGCATGTGGGTTATGGTGATATATTTACATAACACTCATATTGCAAGTTGATTTTTCCACAAAATCTTAACAATTACACATTTTTTGACAACCATCTTAAACTTACTAATTTTACATTTTAGAAAAATTTCCAATTCAAACACCAAAAAGATCGTTCTCGATTCTTCTATGAAGGTTGTGTGCGGTATTCGAAAAGAACGTTGTTACCCAAACTTGATTGTCTTGGTTAAATATCTAGTAACAGGAAATAAATGTTTAAAAATTTTTAAACTAATTTTTTAGATTTTTCTTGGTCCTCAGAAATTGGGAAATTTGTTTCAGAATATTAATCAGTGGTTTATAACTGTGAGTTTAGTAACATACTTTGAATTGGTTTATTATTTATATATTCGAATGGTTTTATATACCTTTGAATTTATAGTTCTATGGTTTCAACTGATTTTAAGGAAGGTTGACTTTCAAACTATTTTAACCCATTATCCTTCCCTAACGAAATCGAATTTAAATCCCCTAGGTTTTGTAGTTTGTTTTGTACTGTTAAGCCTTCGTAGCTTTTCATCTTCCCCATATTTAGCTTTTCTATTATTTTATTACGTTATTTCTTATTATGCTCATTATCTATTATTTCTGTTTATATATATATAATTTTATATATATATATATAAAATATATATTATATTTATATAATAAATAGATTTAAACAATAAAATTATGTAAACCTATTTTTACCATTAATAAGGTAAAATTGAAAATTAGAAACTTTAATTTGGTTCTTTCAATTGTTTCTTTTCGTACTTTGTAAATTAAGAGAATGGTTGACAAACGTAAAGTAATTTTTATGGAAAAATGGAAACGTATCTGGTGTTAGATGTATTATAAGTAGTTAATATATATTATTATTTTATAATAATCCTTTTTTCATGGGAATTTTTGAATTTTAAATTTGAATATTAATAATCATTTTCCAATTGTTCATGAAAACCGTTTATTTAAAAATGGCACTAAAACAAAAATCTAGTTTCTTAAAAGCGACAAAAAAATTTAAAAGATTAAATGTCTTAAAAAATACAAGTATTAATGGATTTTTTAGAGTAAATATAAGGTTAAATTTATAAATAAAGAATAATTATTGTTGTTTTGAAATAACAGTTTTAAATCGATCACTTTTTCAATAAAAGGTATGCTCAATGAACGGAAAGTGGCGATGTCTATTCGGCGTTTTAAAACACGCGACCAATGGATCCGAATCCAAGAAACATGACTACTACACATATGGAACACTCCGTCTCAGAGGCTGATAATGGCTTATTAATTTACCACTTAAGTACCTGCTTTCTTCCGACATTGATTTGGCGCATGCGCGGAAGTAGCGTAACACATTTTTGTGTGTAACGCTTCCACAAATTTCATTACTCATAATATTTTCATACCGGGGGCCTTATACGAAAATCGATTCTTAAGGAGTCCAAAAACAATATTATTTAAATAAATTTGAAATTATCTTTTGTTTCCAAATATACTAGCTACTAAAATTAAGCAAATTTATATGTAATATTATTAATTGTCTTCGGTAAGAAATCTATAGACATCATATAAAGAAAGAATTTTACTATAATTTTATAGCAAATTATTTTTATATTTTACAAGTTCAGTTGTAAGTTATTTACTAATTAATTTTAGAACTAAAGTTAATTTTTTTTTATAAACGCAATACTGAATGTTGGATACATTTTCTCCTTTTTTAAAAAATTGATTCCATTGCTCCTGAATTCATTAAATGTTCTAAAAAATAATCAAATCTCGAAATGTAAAATAAACAAATTATCAATGTAGGCATTGTTCAAGAATCTTTACTCTCACTGTAAAATTCGTATTTATTTTTATTTTATTTTATTTTAAAGAAAAAAAAAGATAATCAAAGAAATTGCTACGAATTGTTAAAATTAAACTTCAAAATACAAAAGAAATTTTAATGAGTTATTAATACTTTCAGTTAATTTAGTTTTAATTTTCACTTTAAAACAAATTAAAATGCATTCCTAACATTTGAAAATGGTTCAATATCAGATATTCTTCTTTTAACACCGACGTCAATTTTACTGAAATTTCAACAGCAATATGCTAATACTAAGCTCATGTAATCTATACATAAGACAGAATTCTGCAATCTGCTATATATATATATTGCCATAGGTACACAATCCAGTAATATATTTAATCTAGAACAAGACAAGTTTAATAGGGTTGAAATGGATTTGTATGAAATATTTTGCTACTTGGACAACTTTGACAAGCCGCACAATTGAGCTAATAGGAAATCGTTATTCAGACAGAATAAGGAATGGGGGTGTAAGTTAGCTCACATTCTATAACATATTTAATGATATTCCGTGCCTCTTATTTAGTAAAGTGAGAACGTTTCAATCTAGAAGCCAATTAGTCCTTTAATTTATAGATAGAGTAAAGCCTCCACTTCCATATATTACCGGAGATTAACTAGAATACACATTTAGAGTAGCTTAATCATTGATATCCATTAATGCACGTATATATATAGTAATATATGAATACGTTTAAAGCATAAAGACATCACGTATGAAGGATGGGAAAATATTGAGCTTGAAAGTATGATAAATATTATGTATTTGGAAATACAGTCGAAACTGTATATAATTAACCTCTGTATTGAGAATTTTTCTATATAGCGAACTTTTTCCTGGAACCTTTAACATTTCACGAATTTCTACGTTAAATTACCTCTCTATAGCGAAGTGCATTTTATATATAACGATATTTTTCTTTTGTGATTCAATTTTTGTTCTCCCTTTTTTTAAAGTATTTCTGAAAAAAAAATTCAAATTATTCTCTCTTTAATACGTTTTATGGTCATAAATCCTGAACTGGTTTTATTAGATCCTAACTCGCCGAGAGCAATAGAGTTCTGGACGTTTCATCCAAGAAGTGCAACTTTTAACCCCCATTGCCCGGTTCAATAGAAACATCTTTGATATCTTTTTTCACTTTAAGTGGAGTTGTCCAGTATCCCCGTGTTCTATTTATAAAATAATGTATGTTTAATATTACTTGTATGCTTTAAATTATAAAATGTCCTTAAAATTCATTAATTTTAGTATAAAATTGTTTTCTTAATATTAAAAATACAGTGAATTCTTTGGCATTCTTTTTTCTTGTTTTCCTTGCAATTTTTCTTTCTTTCTTTTTTGATGGGTAAGATCTACAAAATAAACATATATTAATATAAAAAGGGTGTGAATAATTACTTTTTTAATATATAGTGTTTATAATTTTTAAAATTTGTTTTGCTTTGTTTATAAAGTATATTAAAGATGAACCTCTATATAACGAATTTTCCTTACCAGGAACATTTTTCCGGGACTTAGTAACTTCATTCTATAGAGGTCCGACTGTATATATAAAAATATAAACAAATATTTGTTGAAAGATAGGACATAAGTATTTTTTTTTATTTTACATTTAAAATTAGTTTGCATACTATACTTTAATGTTGTTTTTGGACCAAATGATTATTACGTTTATTTTCAGCTGGAGACACATGTATTTTTTATGTTGTCGAGTAATCCAATGAGTTAATTTTTTAAGTAATCATGTTTTGAATATTTTCACCATAAATGCTTACACGAGATAATGAAAAATACTCTATAAAAGAAAATATTACTTTTCACTCTATTTACTACTTTCCTCTTTTATTTTATATCCCTATTTTTTATAATTATAAATTGAATGAAAAATAACATTAAACAACGTTTAGAATATCCAAGGAAAAATAGTTTTTAATAAAGCTAAATGGTAAAACAGGACAGCTAATAAAAGTAATCGTTAAATTTGTAAAATAGATTTCTAACATCTTTTCTATTTACATCCTAAGAAATCATTTTGTAATATAAACTAATTTTTGTTTGAATAAAATTGGACAATCATACCTTAAAACATTATCATGTGCAATCGTTATTTTATAATGTTTTAATATATGTTTAAGATTGTTTTTCAATATTTATGAAGACATGTAAATAGAATATACAGCAGAAAGGAATGTGTAGATATTGTATATATATATTTCGATACAAAATGTGCATTTATACAATTTAATTAAAAAAGGTTGTTTTTTAACTAAGTAATATAGCAATGACACTTCATAACAATAAAATATAATCTTAAAATGTAATACAATACCCCATACACCAAGCGCAATGAGAAAATGAACTCAAATTTGTATTTTCAAGTTTTAGTAAATGTGATATGCAAAGTTGACCAGTGCATGGACTGGTTAGCAATCACATTCATTATACTCCTTTGAAACTCAACTCGTTGTAAGCTGGAATGCGAGAAGGGAAGCAGATTCCAGCATTCTATGAGTGATACGATTGCTAGCTACACAATTAACCGATTTTATAATAATTATAGGATGTTGGTACCTCGAATCATGTAAATGTTTGTCAGTTGCAGAAGTGGAACGCATCTCATTTAAGAGCTTGTATTAATGTAATGAGCTGGTCTTTGACATGGTCACATTGATTGAACCTGTAGGGATTCTAATACAATAGTGTTTGTGTATTAAATAGGAGGTCGTTAGTTCTATGGGTATTAATAGTTTAGCTTACGATAAGGTGGTTATAAATTGTTTATGTAAAGATTTCATGTGCTTTATGTAAGGTGTATATGGAAAATAAATGATTGAAGGAAATAAATAAACTATTTATTTAATAAAATTAAATTATGGAAAATAAATGATTGAAGGAAATAAATAAACTATTTATTTAATAAAATTAAATTATGGAAAAAAAATGTTATAATTTTCATGAGCTACTGCTTGTAGCTATAAAATTAAAATCGTATTAGCATGTAATTTTTTTCATTCCTTGTTAAATTAAACAGAAACAATTTTTTTCACTTAAAAAAAACCTTCCATTATATCCACAGATAAAAATGAAACAACTTTTTTTGTTTTTAATCTTGTAATTAAAAAATAATAACCAAAAAACTCAATTTTATGTAAGTTATTCCTTGAGTTTTATTAGGTGCAAAAGTTATAAGAATAAGAAAAAATTCTCAGAAAATATAAAGATAGAAAATTCAGCTATTTTCAATCGTATAAGTAATTCAAAATTTCCTCTAAATCTGCAATAAATATTAAAGCATACCATTTTTTTTAAAATTGGATTGGCATATTATGCTTAGAAGAAACCAAAATGTAGCATTATAAGAATTATATATTATTTTTTCCATGAGTCATGAATGTTGCAGTACGAACTTTGGCTTAGGAAATAAGCTTTTACATTTCCAAATAAATGAGTATAGTATCAATTCAAATAAAAAAAATCTTTAAAACTGTATTTTTAGTTCTGACAGCTTATAAACCTTTTATCTGACTGTATAAAATAATAATAGTTGATAAACAATATCAAAATTAAATTATTAGAAATTTACTTTATTTGCAAAGAAATAAAAAATTTTATAATTTGTAAATGAAAATTCAGGTTTCAGTTCTAGGATTACGAAAAGAGAATTTCTTTCTCTTACCAAAAAAAAAGTTGTACATAATTTTAGATACAAACTAATACTATGCTTGCAATATCTACTGACTTTTAATTAAAACGATTTTGATACTTAATTAAGAATGATTTTTATTACCCACTGTGAAAAATATCAAGATAGCTTTTAACTGAAATTTCAAGTAATAATTGTTAAAATATCTTTTTTGAACACATATAAACGAGACTCAAACGAAAAATTTACATTTCATTTTATTTTATAAATGTAAAAATAACAAATGAAATTTTCTTACGAGCTCAAAAATCTGTTTCGACAAGTTTATTAATAATAAAACTGAAATGATTGTTTGATTTTAATAGCATCATTGAAACATAAATAGATAGAAAAAATCAAAGTAATTAATCTAATAATCTGTTTTGACAATAATTTAATCTAAATAACACAGAGTGAAAATCATAGGTAAGTCACAAAAATATCAAAATTGTAAATGGGAAAGAAAATTGGACATTATAAATGAAAACAAATGTCTTACAAAAATTTGACAATAACGCACAACGTTAATCTGCTCACATAGAGTATCTAAGAATATAAAATTGATTAATAGAACTTCAATTTAAATAATAATTTTTAATGTTACGTTATATTGCTTAAAAATATTTAATTCGAGAAAATATCTGTGTTAACTTCCAAAAATTAAGTAACTCCCTCTTTCAAAACTCCTTGAATGTTTAATTATCCATAAATAATTGTTATTATAATTTGGAAAAGTATATGCTTTCGAAATGATGCGTGGAACTTAAAAAATGAAACAAATATTTACTAAAAGAAAAGTGCCAGACATATGCAATGCAACATGGAGTGCTGTCAATAAATTACAATGATTTATATACCTAAAATTGAGAAAGGGATTAATTGAAAATAAACTCAAAGCTTTCTTGATACGATTGCATGCGTATGTGATAGTGTTTTTGTTGCTGTTACTTTATTACATTTCTAAAGCATCCTTCAATGAAACGGATTTTTGTAAATAAAATACTTAAGCATTATGCAAATAATACAACTTAAGCCTTTTCTCATACTTTTATACATTTATTCAGTTACTTTCATAAAATTAATACTGAGGTTAAAGAATATTTATCAGCTTTCTTTCATCAAGTATAAAAATGTCTTTCATGATGAAACCTTTTTTGAAAATATAAAAGCCGTTTCTCAAAGAAGATTTTGAATCTTTTCGAAAGGGATTTTAGAAAGGCATATTTAAAATACTTCGTCTCACTGAAAGTATGTAGGATTAAATTCGTCTGTTCTACATTCTATGGAAACAATATTCGCTTGTGTTTCCAAAGTTATGAAAACTGCTACAAAGTAAAATAGTTCAAAGAAAAATAAAATGTATGTATCAGACGTCAGCAGGATGCGTATTGAGTTAAGTGGAAGTGAAATTCTTCACAAAGGAACAAAAATCTAGTAAGGTATCTTGATTCGTAGTGAAAGTAAGGAATGTTTCTTTCTTTTAGTAATTGTCTAGGGTATTTTAGAGATGGGGTATATGTTATTTGTTTGAAAAGAACAATTTAGAAATGTAATGAAACAAGAGGATTTTATACACAATAAAGAATTTCTTAATGATATTTCAGTATTTTTTTAAATGATCCATAATATATGTTATTTTAAAACTCACTTTTATTTATATGTACAAGAAATTATTTTAAGTAAATTAGCATTTTTTTTTTCATTTTAATGAATTGAATAACCTACGATTCTACAAATTCTGAACAATGCATATTTTGGGAGTAAATACATTATGGAAATATTTAATGTTTAAAAAAGTAATGTCATCGAAATCATCATATGCTCAAGTAAAGTAGTATATAAGGTTTTAGTGTTTTCAATACCTATTCCTCCCTTAAACATTTATGAAGACATAAATAAAAAAACTAATACACAGAAACAAACAATTGTTTAAAACTAAGATATTTAATTTGTTAATAACCTGGAGAAAAGTTAAGGAAACCTAGTATTTAAATAAGTTTTTATAGTAGATTTTCATAAAACAGTTATAGGAAAATGGAATAATAACAATGATTAAGTAATTACTAAAATTAAATAAGTGATACATGCATTTAAAAAACACGTGAAAGAAAATAGCGTTATGCATTAAGAAATTTCTTTTTGTATCCACAAAAATGTTTACTTTAAAATTCGTTAAAGAAATACATGAAAAGAAAAATGCAATATGCATCAGGAAATTTTCATCTGTATCTTTTATTGTATAATGTTGAGTTAATTTTTTTTTTCAAAAACGAATTATGCATTGAGAAGTTTGTGTTTTGGTTTTGTATAGCCGCTTTATCTATTTGCTGGTCAAAAAAATGTGGAATTTGAAATGCCAAATCGTATCTGTACTTCATTGACTGCAACGATCTAATTGATTTGACTACACAGAATGTCTTAATTCAAGCGAATTCGCTTCACACACACACACACACACACACAAAAAAACACACACACACACATATATATATATGATATGTTTTGGAGTCAGAAACAGACTTAGTTTTTAAAAAGGAACTTTATTCAATTATTTCTAGATTCCATATGAAGCTAAGAAGTAGAGAGCAAAAGCACGCCACCGTGAAAATCTTAAGTGGGCTAATACTTAAAACACCTATCGCGGATTTCATGAGTGCACCTGAAATTCAATGCTGGCATATAGGGCTATTAAATATAACGATCTGGAATTAGACATTTTTATTGGCTAGGTCATATGTTCGGAAGAAATAAATGGGTGATTCGTTTGATACTTGAAGAGGTAATGAAAAAAAAAAGTTAAGTGCAGATAGGGAAAATTTAATGTTTAATCTAATTTCATTATCCTTACATTTCTATATATAAAGGGGAAAAGCAGCTCACTCACTCACTCATCACGATATCTCCAAAACTACTAGACCACTGACTTGAAATCTGGTTGGTGTGTCTCTTCAAGAAACTAGATATCTGCTAAGAAAGGTTTTTGCGAGGGCAGTTGAGAGGTTAAGTGATATTATAACTAAACATTTCCCTTTCTGAACTATTAAACTTAAAAGATGTGAAACTTGCCAAGCATGTTCCTTTCATAGAGTAGAGATCCCCTACAAAAGTTCTTTTGCAAAAATAGATTCTTCAGTGCTGCGGTTTTTAAACTGTGAGCCGTGGTCCCCTGATTTTCCCCGTTGCCTTTCTGGGGGTCCACGAAGGTCTCTCATTTAGTGTTAAAATCTCTTTTTTACAGACTTGGGATAAATTCATAGAAAAATTGAAAGACATTCCCCATTTTAGATCCAAGACTAGATCACTAAACCAAATAAAAAATTTGACTCCAACGTATATTTCTGTCAAGTTTTTTATTGTTCGCATCACATAGCCATTACTACAACGTTTTATTTCCACAAAAGTAGCACACAGGGAAGAAGACTTACAATAGTCTGCATGGGCAGCATGCGCAGGTAACTTTATTTCACTCAACCATGTGTCGAAAGAAAGGGAAGAGTGTTCAAAATTTTGTGAGTACGAATGTCAGGCTAATACATAAGGAAGGAGGGGGCTTGATCGAAATTTGCAAAAAATTTAGGCGTTAAAGGGGCTGATGATGATTGTAGATTTTTTGTTGATTTATTTTGGCGCAAGAGCCAAGTTTGGCTATACTGCGCCAAACATTTGTTGGTATATTAAAATTTTAAAAATGTAAACATATATACAATAAATGTGTATATAAATATAAAAATGTATTTTAAAATGTCAGAATATAAAAGTGAAAAAAAGTATTTAAAAATGCATTAAAGTAAACATTTATGGATATATCTCTTTTTTTAAAAAAGAAAAATACAATGGTACAATAAAATCCTTAAGAAATTATATTTCATGTAAAATGCATTGAACATAAAAGAAAAAAAGATTTGGATGGGATTTTCCCCAACCAAATCAGTTAAAGTTAAAAGATTGGTTTTAAAAAAAAGGTGTTTCTTTTAGATGAGTATTTTGGACATTCTATTAAAATGTGAAATGGAAAGGTCACATTGACAAAAGTCGCATACAGGGGGACTCTCTCCCAGCAGCAAATGTTTACTTTCCCCCGGTACGGGTAGCCGCATACGGCAAACATGATGTGGTCAGACTAAAAAACAGTCTAGACAATTATTAAATAGAAAGTAAATTTCTTTTAGTCTTAAATACCCAAAATAAATAAACCTAAATTAAAATATAGTAGAAAATAATTAAACTTAAAAGTACCCAAATAAAATTAACCACAAAACAACCCCTAACTGAACTAAATATAATGTTAAATATTTACCTGTAACTTAAAACCTAACCAAGCAAATATTTTTTTGGTTTTTCTTTCTTTTGAAAATTTACTCGGGTACCTTGGGGACGTGGCCCCCTGTGATCACCAGAAGATAAACCAATGAGAGAAAAAAGGAAATAAAGGACAAATTGAGTGACAAGAAGTAGGGTCGAAAATAGAGAAGGATCACTAGTGTAACCCTGGGTTTGTGACACCCGTGTTTACCAAAGACAGTAAACCTATTGGGAAAAGGAAAAGATCACTAGGGCACCTCGGGATTGTGACACCAGTACTCACCTAAAGAAGGTGAACCCCTGAGGGGCGGCGTTAAAGGGGCGTTAAACGTGATAGAGTACCCCAGCTTTGAGCATTTAGACCTACAGACTTTAAATTTGTCAGGCATGTTTCTTTCAGGCAGAGATCCACTACAAAATAAATTTTGCAAAAATACATACCCAAAGAGGCGTTACTAAGGCTTCAGGGACGTTACAAAAATTCCAGCATGGTAATAATTAGATATACAAATTGGAAATTCTGTAATGTTTCTTTCATGAAACAGAATTTAAATTAGAATTGGTACTGGAGAAATCAAATCCAAGTTGGGTTACGAGGAGTTAAAGGTTGTTATAGATACTTCTTCCCGCCTTTGAACTGTTAAACATAGACTTGAAATTTGGTAGGCTTAATACTTCAGGTAATAGAGTTCCCCTACAAAACAGGTACTGTGAAAATTGACACTAAAGAGTGGGTTTAGAGGGGGGGGGATTAAGAGGTACTTTCAATAAATATTTCTGTTTTTGAACTATTAGACCTACAGAATGGAGAAATTTGTTTGCATATTCATTTCATAGTGTAGAGTTCAAGTAAGAATTGATTCTGTGAAAGTCGAATCCAAGGGGGATTGCGAGGGGTGAAAGGGCATTATAGATAAATAATCTCGCTTTTAAATTACTACACTTGCAGTCTTGAAATTTGGTAGGCTTCACTGGTTTGGCCTACCTCTCTGGGTATGTCATGTTGATGTGGATATGTACAGTTTATATATATATAGATATATCATTAAAATATCTAAGTTCTAGAAGAAGAATTAACTTTTACTATCTCGCTATCCCTTTCCCTACATTGATTTCTTCAAAATTGACTTATAGTGAATCTCTAATCAATAAATACACATTCTTGACGAATTTCAAGTTCAAATCTAATTGATCAAAAACAAAAAAAATTTTTGTATCAATAAGCCCCATGGACCACTTTGAGAGTCGATTTCCGTAAGGCCTGTGTTTTAGCGGATTTCCTTCAACAATAAAAATGGTTGAGAATCACTGGTCTAATAGTTCGGACATAGGATTCTCTTTTATGTATAATACCCCTTTAACTCCTCACAACCAACTTAAACTCAAATTCTAATTTAGTAAGTCTAATAGTTCTAAAGTGGGAATATTTTTGTGTAACATCCTTTAACCCCTCTCAACCTCCCTTGGAGTTCGATTTCCTCAAAACCCATTCTTAGCAAATGTCTATTCTGTGAAAGGAACACGCGTACCAAATTTCAAGTCTGTAAGCCTAGTAGTACTAAAGATATCGTGATAATAAAGTGAGTCGCGCGCTTTTCTTCTTTACAAATGTAGGTAAAGGAATCTATCTCAATTTGATTATTTTTATCAGCCTTTTACGTGGGATATGAGTGACATATCTTGTAATTTGTACACTCATCTAAAAGTGGAACAGTTGAAGCCTTCCTTTTCAAGCTCCACATCATGCAAACCAATATATATACATACATACATACATATATATATATATATATATATATATATATATATATAAATGTGTGTGTGTGTTTATAATAGACTAGAGTAAGAGATAATAGCTACAATAGTATAATTGCAAACTCTTGGCCTTAAGAACCAAGAATGCAGATTTAAACAATGTTATCAGACCAGCCAACCATCGCCTGTATTTTGCCTATAGGAACTATAAGATAATTTCTTAAAACTTTTTTTTTGCTACTGGGATATAGGGAAAGGTAGAAGTATTATGAATATGATATGTCATTTTAGAAAATAAAATGCAGTAATGCTAATGGTAAATAAAAAAATAAAGGAAAAACTCTCACTAATCAGGCCCATCCTGGAGTTTTGCGTTCCAGTTTACTGTAGCACCTCCGTTACAAATCTTCACAAACTTGAGAAGGTCCAGCTCTGCGTTGCTCGGATCATCACTGGTCTAAAAAATACTTGTCCCCAAAATATAGTACTTTTCGAGGCGGATCTACAGCCCCTTATCCATAGGAGACGTGCATGTCTAACAAAATACTACAACAAACTCAGAAGTCTGGATTCTCGAAATCGTACGTCCGCTTACTTCAAAGTTTGGTGTGAATAACAGGCTTATTACACCAAAGTTTGGAGAAAAAGTCCTTTCAGTCAAATGGTCTCTTTAAACCTTACCATTGGTGCTGTGGAACCTCATCACCTGTCACAATGTTTTGACCCAGCGGATGATCTTGACTAGGTCTTTTTCCATCCAGAATTACCAGTACACGTGAATAAACAAGCAAGACCTTCCTGCCAATCTAAAGCAATTAGCTCTAGATAAAATTGGAGATATACCAATTGACGCAGTTTAGGTTTATACGGATAGCATTAGAGACGATTATTATCGATCTGGCAGCGGAATGTACATCAAATCGCAAGACCATATTTTAAGAATCCAGACGATTGCTCAGTGTTTCGCAGTGAGCTAATAGCCATTGATGAAACCCTTGGTTCTCATGCATCTCTTCCAAATGGAAAAGAGATTTGGATACTGTATAATAGTAGAAGTGCAATACAGCACTTGTCCAATTGGCAAAGTGTGAGAGATAATGTTGGAGTGTCAATACTCACCAAGTTAAAACAACTTTCCACATCGTATCAAATTCAGCCGCAGTGGATTCCCTCTCACATAGATCTAGAGGGAAATGAGATTGTGGACACTTTAGCCAAGGCTGGCGCTTACGAGGTACCAGAGCCGTCAGCATTCCTCACCTTTTTGGAGGTTTTCTCTAGAACAAAACACCAGAATAAGATCGCTTGGATTAACCCCCAAAGAGCACCATTGGTTTCATTGTTCTCGTCCTGGAGGCTCTCTGGATCACGGTTTTACGAGACAGGATCAAACTCTTCTAGCCCACTTTCGAAGTGGCCATATCAAAACAATGAAATTTTCCGAAGGATGCAAGAGCTTTCAAATGTGCATCAACTGTTCTTCTGAGCCGGCCTCGCCTGCTCACATCCTCGAATGCCTAGGCCTCACCTATCAGAATTTAGAAGACGATCCCTTGCTGGTGTTGGACTTTCTGAAAGTGTACGAAGTCATGGACCTGGTTTAGCACTGCTGACCAATGTGGGTGTGCAACAGCAACAACACCATGAAAGGAAAAAATAATAGAAACAACTTGCTTGATACAGAAATTAAAAATATTTTATATATAATACTGTTAAATTGAATAAACATATCACCTCAACACATTCACAAAAATTAAGAGAGATATGTAGTAAAATGATTTCATTATATAATATAAAACTTTGCAAACATTACCCCAAACACAACAAAATAACATTACATAAAAGCATTAATTGCAAAATTGTGCAAATTGTACAAAACAAAAATAATACACAAAAGTTATACAAAATTGTAAATAAATAAGTAATACTTCATTATACAATATAACAATGCTAAAATGTCAGAGAGAGAAAACCTTAATTATACTAAAATATGGATATATTTAAGCAACACATAAGTGCATGTTATAAACGTGCGTAAGAGATATATAATAAATTAAAAAGTATTATATATACATTTTATAACTTATGATACATAACAATAAAAGTTGTAAATGAGTGAGTATATATATATATATAGTAATATAAAATAACAGTGAAGAAGTACTAGAACCTACAGTGCTAAAGCAGGAAGAAACTGGAATTCACCAGACATAACAAATGTAGATACAAAAAAGTTTTTGGACTAAACTGGAGACCTATTATGATTTCTAAATCTGTCGCTGAATTAGGCCAGCGAATATATATATATATATATAAGCATAATATACATGCATAATGATATATAGATAAAACACGCATATTTTTAAAGTACAAACAAGCGATCTCTTTAAATTCAGATTGCAATACTCACACACATTTTGGATTTCGAAAAGAGTGGATACCTTTATTTAAAAGTAATGAATAACTGAAAAAATTATTCTCCTCAGTTTTCCTTTACGGAAGTTGTTTCGTACTGATGATAACTCTAGAAGATGATGACGTTGTCCCGGGTGACCGGTGGAATGTTCTTCAGATAGGACTGCACCTAGGATAAACGAACGATTCCTCTTTGAGTTGATGGAAATTCTAACAATGCGATTCAGTTGATGTCTGAAGATGTAATGATTCTCAGTATGGGTAATTCTAATAAATGTCCCATTTATTCAGAAATAAATAGGGCGTCTCAAGGATGTAGAACGTGTGAAGGACATCTTAGAATATCTATTCGTAAAAAATAACATTTGGTATTTGAAAAATATTTTGTATATTGACAATAAATTATTTTTATTTATAATAAAACTTTTATGTTTATTACATTGATAATTGATTATATTTCTTCGCGCACATATTTTCCTTGCCTCTATCCTGAAATGCATTTTTGAAGAATGAAATTAAAAATAATTTTAATCATTTATTGGAGAGAAATTACGTCAAGCATTTCAGAATGTCATTCAATTTTCAAGTAACCAGTGAAATGAAACAGCTTTCTACTTATAAAAGCGGGTGCGAGTTAAATCATTCTAAGCTTAAATTCCTCCCTTAGGATTAGTGTGAAAGTTTAAAAAATAACTCTCCATCTTAAATGTTGTCCTCATTCCTTGATCAGTTTCAAAATTACGAGGTCTGTTCAATGTAACGAGGTCTGTTAATATACAATAAATCTATTATTCAGTGTAATATTTTACTTATGTTACCTTAAAATTTTCTTTTATGACTTCTTGTGTTAGTTCTATCTTTTTGATAATATTGAAATGGAAAATCCTATGACATCACATTATGTCTGGAAAAATTCAGCATGAGACTTTTCATTTTTGGCCTTTCGGAATCATTTTTGTGCATTTTCAAACAAATGTATCTGTCATTCTGCATTTTTCTATAAAGCAGGTTTGAGAGAAGTAAGGAAATAAAAAAAAATAGTTACTTCGTTTTCCGTAATCTTAATATTTATTTAGAGTTATAACCTAAAATATGTTTAGGAGCTTCATAAATAAATGCATTGAGTGTGATTGAGATAATGTGCTTTAAAAAAGTTTTCATGTGAAAAAAATAATTTGAAGAAATACTGAGAGAATATGTTTTTGGTTAAATAGTTAATTTTTTAAGCTATCATTTAAATAACATACTTTCAAAGGAAGCAATTGAATCAAAATTTTTTATAAGAAATGACGTTATAAGATTAAATTTCACTAATGTAACTTTAATTCATAACGATAAAAGCATGTGATATTTAGCACATTTATTAGTATTTTTAATTAAGTGTATTTAGCGACTTTGAATTTCTCCAATGCAGCAGTAGAAGTAAGATGTATCAAGCCTCTTAGAAAGGGACATAGTGAGTTTGTTAACGTCGCTCACTCTCATCCAACATGATTGCAATTTTATTTATCAAGTGCCTGGCCATTGACCATCAGGTCATTAGGCCAGTGCTTCTCAAACTTTCAACACTTGCCACCCAATTTCCAATCATAATTTTCAACAATACCCCCTCCATACAATAATATTGAATTAAATCAATAATAATATACTTTGATCAAAGCTACATTACGAATTTAATTATATACTGTACAAATATTAACGAGATAAGTATTCAATTTTGTAAATAATTTATTTAATGCAAGCTAACATGAGGTCACTAGTAATAATTAAACTTGTTCTTAATTAAGTATTTTATGAATTAATGTGGTAAAGGCAATTGTGTACTGATATATTTATAAGTACATTGTATCAGTGGAAATGTTTGTATTTAATTTTTTTTTATTATGATGAAGTGTATATATTTTTGTTTTGCTATCTTTCAGTAGATTTTATTATAATTTTTTTAAAAAATAATATTTTATTTTTGACTTTTCGATTTGCTCGTGCCCCCCTGGTAGGATTATCAACCCCTAGGGAGGCGCGCTCTACAGTTTGAGAAACGCTGCATTAGGCAAAGAGCTCTCCAATACTTCCTTACGATCCAGTCTAAATTCTTAAGTGCAGAGCACTCGTTTAAATGAGAAGCGTCAATGACTTGTCGAGAATTACGTAAAATACATAAAGATGAGTCAGTCAAATGAAATCGAAGTAAATTAGCACAAAAGATATCATGTCCAGTCAATAGTCTTATCTCAGACGCACCGGTAGCACGAGGAGAGTATGAGGTACAGTCAGGTTTTAATGGCACTGGCACTCTCCAAGGTTTATTTTTAGAGCCACGGGCAGCTGCCCTCTAAAACAGTTTTTATAGATCTTATTAATCTCGAGCTTAGCAGTTTTAAGAGGTAGGCCTTTGAAAGACCTTCGGAGAATAGCCGTACCTCTTTTTGCTAAGAGGTCCACATCTCATTTCCCCAAAGACCACCATGAGATGACACCCACTGAAAAAACCCGCTTTCTTAGAATTTGCTATTGGCAACGGTTGTCGTACTTTTGAACCATGATCAAGTGAGGAGGAACACACACAACTCTTGAGATAACAATCTCTCTAAAGGTTTATACACTACGCCAACGAAAGAACTTTAAGCCTCGACGGATATAAAGTGAATGAGGAACTCTACACGGTGGCTCTTCAGTTTCACTAATGCTCGATCCCATGACTCAATAACGACGCTCAGGACTTCTCGATCATGACTACTCGGCTACCGCAGTCGGACAGGGACAAATAGAAGATATGAAGTTTGTTAATCCGTAAGTGGTCGCGCGGGGCACAGAGTCCCCCAAGGTTCATGAAATCTTTAAATTGAGAAAACTGTTTATTTGTTATAGTGTCCTCCTCTATGATAGTCTTCATGCAAACTAAAATGTATTTGTCTCATATCTTCCTGTTTCTGGGGAATGCGAAAACATTTTCTTACAATCTCAAGGTACTTTAAGTGACTAAGTTTCCCACGCGACCACTATACAGTCTATATAGCGAACTTTTTTATGGAACCAAGAATATTTCACGATTTTCTTCATAAAATAGCCTCTCTATAGCGAAGTGAATTTTCTATATAATGAACTTTTTCTCTTGTTATTCATTTTTTTTTCCTCTTTAATTTTGAAATATTTTTGGACATTTTGAGTTGTTCTCTCCTTTAGCACACTTTTAGTGGTCATAATTTTTGAACTGGATTTATTAGGTGACTAACTCACCGAGAGCAATAGAATTCTGGACATTTCCCGAGAAGTGAAACCTTTAATCCCCATTGCCCATTTCACTGGAAAACATGTTCGATATCCCCTTTCATCCTCAGTGGAGTCTCATGCTCTTGAACTAGTCTTCGTTCATTTGTAGTATTGATTCGTCGATCTGGTAACTTTGTTTCTTGTAGTGTGAAAATGTCAAATCGTAAATGACTGAATATCAAAGAAAAAAGTTCTTCAGGAAGGTGATAAAACGTTAAGAAACTTTCCTTGCAGGTTTTTCTTTTTTTTATAGATAAGATATATATATAAATAAATATATATTTTAATTTACAATAAGATGTGATTAATTACTTTATTTTTAATATATATTGTTTATGAACTTAAAATTTGCTTTATGTGGTCTGTAAAGAAAATTGAAAGTTGAACCTCTATATGACGAATTTTCCTATAACGAACTTTTTGGGGATTTAGCGACTTCGTTATATAGAAGTCCGACTGTATTTTCCCCTGTGAATGTCTAAGTGGTTTTGATTGCCGTGTCGTGCAATTCATTATGGTGCATAAATGTAAATGAACAGAATCTAAATAAAAAAATGGAGATGTGTGCGATCTCTATTGGATAAAGTTGAAACTGAACAAGCAATAGTACAACCCGATGAAATAATGTCCTGATAGCGAGAGTGAGTTAGGGAAAAGTGACGAATATGTGAAACTTTTAAATTGAAAAGAAAGTTTTGAAATGCTACCGAAAAAAATCTACCAAGAAAGATAAAAAAAAACAAACAATGGTACATAAGACACACTGCGCTCTGTCAAAAAGATGCATGCAAAAAAAGGTTCTACATGCTATTTGTCGATCATCAGAGGACAATAAAACTGCAATAACTTGAAGAAAGAATTACTGTTTTGTCTTCAAATATTATTCCCTTAATGTAAACGAAAAGTATCTGTGATTTTTGTCCTTTATTAAGACCACGCACATTTGAAACATTTTAGTGTAGTTTTATTCATTTTTTTCTCAAATTACCAATGAAAAATTAAGAAGTTCTTAAAAGTAGGTAAGTATACTTTCTCTTACTTAAATTGTTCACTTAAATGACGATTTTTATCGTGTAAATAAAATAATTATAAGAAACGGATTGGGATGACTCAGTCACCCCGCGTGTTGATTAACGTTAGTATTGAGTGTGCTCCTGCCCCAGCTTAAGCAAAAAACTGAACATTTACCCTTAACATCCCAATTTTATAAATTTCTGTGAAAATATTTTATCAGATAGTTCTCAAGTAATAATAAAAGGGAAATATATATATATATATATATATATATAAAATTAAGCTGTTTTAAATTGAATTTTAGTCATTTTTTTGTTGCATAAGTGCAACATTGCGCAGTACTGCTGTACATTTTAAAACTTTTTTTACATGAGGAATTCTATTATTCATCATAAATTTTTCAATTTCTTACCTGGTAATTTATTTCGTCAATAAACAAGAGGAAGCATAAAATATAATGGATTCTTTTTATAGTAAAAATACAATTCTTGAGGAATCAGAGATTTTTATAATTGTTGTGATTTCTGGAAAAAATGTACTTCTATCTAGTGACAATATTGTATTTCGTTGCAGTAATCTTTTTTTTTCTCAGTTAAGTGATTTGTAGGTAATTAAAAAAATATTGAGTCGTTAAACTAAAATAAATCATATGTTGCAGAAATTCAATAGTTTGAAGTTAAGGATTAAATGTAATACAACATAATTGATACTCAAAGACATTAAGAAACAATTTTATCCTTAATTAAAAGAGCAGAATTGCTCCGAATTTGTATCTGATTGGAAACTATGAGTGGTGTTTTGGGTTTTAACTCTGCTAGAGTAGGGTTGCTACAAGTTCAGTCAAATTGAGTCTTTAACACCTTATTTTTATACTTCGCAAAAGTTTCATCGCTGAGGAATCGACTAAATCTTGTCACTTACAGTAAATCAAAATATACGGAAGAATTATCAATAAATACTTTTCTTTTACCTTAGAGTGACTTATTTCTCCAAATTAATACAGAATAAAAATTATTTTGAGAAATGACAACACTTACATTACTTTTTGTTACAGTTATAAAAAAAATTAGCAAAAATAGACTTTCAAAGGAACCCAAACCTGATTTGAATTGTTAGGTATGTGATACATCTGAAACTTTAATATTATGATGTGCGTACAGTTAAAAGAAATACATTCTCAAAGTATTTCTTTAAGGCAGAAGTTATTACTTAATTATGGTTAAGTTTTTTTTAAAACTAATTTCAGTGTTTCCACAATTATTTAAACAATAATACCTAAAAAAATTCAGAAGTGAGTTTCTAAAAAGAACAAAAAAAAATCTAATAAATGATCTGTTTTATTGGGGTTTTTTTTCTCACAAGAGCACACTTTCTTTCCTCTAAATTTTTGAAATAAGGAATATGTTTAATTTCTACTTGAAGTGCCTGAGGATAAAATAATTTATTAATTTAACACAAGTATCAATATTTCGATTTTTGTTCAAGATTTAAGAAATAAAATATTCACAACAAAACAGCACTTAATTATAGTAGCAAAGCTTTATAAGCATTCAATAGCATGAAACAAACATTTATGTAATAGATCAGCAAATAAAGAAATACTTGAGAAATTATTTTAAGGCATTTTTCTCTCTCTAATATGCTGGTAGTTGACATTAGCCAAGTTCACTTGCAATTGAATAATTTATATATGCTTCATTACTGAAGTAGATTATTTCCTTCACATTACCCATAGTTTTTAATCTCCATTTGTGTCATCAATACTTCTTTTACATCTTATATTCTTTTACATATATGTATGTCATTTATTTTTGCAGGTAACAACTTATAAAATACTATTCATTATCAAATCTAAATGAAGAAACTTTAAATCAAAGAGTGAAAACTAATTACTTTTTTTCTTTCTCTTTTATTTTCAAATTGTATTTCAAAATTATTTTCTAAATTTTTTTTTAATTTTCATTATACAAAAATTAAGACAAATTTTCAAGGATTTTAAACTATTCTTCTCATAAATTTTTAAACAAACCTTTGTGTAATTATTGATTTCTTATAATATTATAATTTTACTTGAATCTATAAATTTAAAAAACCTTTCAAGAACTTTTTTATATTATATATTATTAAAAACTATTCAAAAGTGTTGGAAATACCCAACTTTAATTCTAAAACCAAAGTCGAGGTTAAATGATCACAAAAGCTTATTTTATAAAAAGGCAATAAAAAAAAAATTATGCGTAAGAATTTAAAAGAGTTTTTATGTTCTTTTTACCTAAAAGGAAATATTTTCTTTTTATATGAAATTTAAAGAAAATGACCAAAAATGTTTAGAGCAATACATTTTAGCCTCAGTCTTATACTAAAGTTTGTAATCTCTTTTATAATATTTCTCAATAAAGAATTACCGCTATTCACCCGAATCTATCAATTCTGAGGATGTTAAAATGTTTTTTATGCAGTATCAGATATTCGTAAAACATTTAATTATTTATATTCAAGTAAATGAAACTCCAACCTCATAAGCATTAATGTTATGATTTCTTTGAAGAATGGGAAAATTATTTGCATATACATATAAAATAGCTCTTTAAAATATTTTCTTGTTCAATAATTATATATATGGATTTTCTTCATGATCTCTTATATATATCTATAACCTGAGTCATGAATTTTATGTGCGTCTACTTTTTTCATTTTTTTAAAAAAAAATAAAACTTGATAAATGTTTAACATATTTGTCATTTAGTATACTTTTTAATTCTTTACAAGAATCTATTATTAAGCGTTATTAATAAATTATTTTATATCTTTATTCAAAAGAACACACATTTCAAATTTTGCCAAATATTTTTCAGTTGTTGATCTTGAAAAAATTATTTGCTTTAGTGATAACGTCTTGTTTCAACACCACACATTTTTGAGATGCTTCGGTCACAAGTTTGAAACTGCATTTCTTTTATTGGGTGTGGCAAAGAAAGCTTCAGAAATCGGAATCGGAATTATTTATCACATCATAATCTTGAATGACATATCACACTCTGGAAGTAGTTGCTAGATGAGGAACTTTATTACACTTTCTGACCTTTGATGTTTTTCAGCTGATTTTCAATTACAGCGGGTTTATTTTTTTTAAATACCAGAAAATTGAATTGACCATTACTATTATCACATTATTCCTATATTTTAATTGGTTTGGTGTTAGTGTGTTCCCTTTTGTAGGTATCTAAAGATTCACTTGAAATACTTTGATGGTTATGAGGCTCATTAATTTTTGTTTTTTCTTTGAAACTTCTTTTCTATTTACGCTTCTGTTTCCTGAAATTTGGGTGATTCAAAATTTCCCAATTTAACTTTTTTCGTAAGAACTCATTTAAATAAAATAGATTTACTTTATCCCAGAGAAAGTTACTAAAAATCATATACCTTCGAAAATTTGGAATTTTTTGGGCAAATATAATCCTTGATATTAAGTGTATTTCCATTCTACTGCGTCAAAATGCAGAGAGATTTATTCCTGGAAATGACAACCATTTTTCATAAATCAAAGATTGTTTAAGACACAATATTAGGTTTTTCTTATGAAAATTACGATACTTATTAACTATCTGTACTTTCGAAAACCACAAGAAATACTACAATTTTTTAATCCATTATTTCAACCACTTTATTTTAAAAAAAATAATTCATTTATTTCGTATTGAACTTTAATAACATCTATAACGGTCTTAGAGACATCATATTAAATCATATTTGTCAGAAGGAAGCTTCTTTGAAAAAAAACAGCCTATTAGATTACCAAACATGGTACACTTAAAATCTTTCTTAGTAAAACATTTATTTCACCAATTTATTTTTACCGCACCCCTTGTTGTTAATACTCATATTTCAATATTGATTTAAAAAAAAAGTATAACCCCGGACATAGAAATTTATCGTCACATCATCATCGGTTGATTGAAGTACAAAATAATTTGAGGCACATGGTGATAGATGCCTACTATCCATAGCAACCTGATTATGCACTGCATTGACTTATCACATGAAATAAAGGCAGGAATCCGAACTCGTGAACTGCTCGTAAACCTTCAGCTTTTATTACCTTAGAATGTCAAAACATTTTCTTAAAACTTACCTTCAGAAGCCTTCTATTCAATGGAAATGAAAAATACCTTTCTACTTTTCATTTAGCGTTTTTTATTAAAGGCGAAAAGAATAAAGTTAAGCAAAATTATGAAGTATTTGGAACTTTTTAGGCAATGGTCATGTGATCTATACGTCATATAAATTTAGCCCAATACGAACGATAATAACTCAATTATAAAAGAGTCAGTGAAATTCTTCTTGGAAAGAAGTGTAACGAACTGTCTCTGAGTACATTGGTGCAGCGTGAGTGCTTATTAGCGTCGTACCATGAAGCAAAGCGAAACCTATTTGTGATGGATCTCATAATGCTGAACCTTGACCAAGTAGGGACACACCTGAGTTGACGCCTCACTTCCACACCATACCAGTTGAGGATTTTAAGCTATGACAGATGTTACGTGCATCAGCGCCTCTGCACAATGGGGCTTCAGTGGCATTAAAACTCGAAACCGAAACTTTGCTAAACACGAATACATGATCATGATCCCTAAGCTACTGCAGCCACCACTTGGTGCAGCGGTTGTACTTGTGTGTACATCATATGTACCACCGGGCTTAAGATAGAAGCCCTGATTTCAAAAATATATTTCTTTACATAATACAAATACTTATATAGCTTCTAGCTTCGAATATTTTACATACAAATTGTTTATTTTCCGCAAGCTTTTAAACTCAATGATTAGAAATATTTATAATATAACATTACTTAAATATAAGTATATAATTATACATATAAATTACACGTTTATATTATTTACAAGCTTTATGAATCGCATGAGTAATATCAATTTTTTTTATGTAAGGGACATCAAAATTTTTCCTTGTAACTTCTTATTGTGACTTAGATCTGTTTCCCTTAAATAGGTAAAAAGTTTTATTTTTCATTTTATCCAACGTCGAAAATCTTCTTTCGCATCAATGAGGATAGTGTAAACGAAAACTCTCATGCATTAAAGACAGCTTCTCCTGCCTTTTATTTGCAGAAGGATTTAAAAACATAATTTTTTTTATGTTACTTGGAGCTTTTGTAAAGAGGCATATATTTGTTACTTCATTATTTGCCTACCTCTAATTCTGCAAATTAGTGCTTTAAAGATCGAAACGGTATTTATTTAAGTGTATTCAATACAGAATGTAGACAAAATTCAAGTACCGCAGGAAATCAATAATTTAAAATATATGTCTTGTTTTAGTACTGTAGAATCAAAATATATTCTTTTAAAATATCAAGTTTAAAATTTACGATTAAACAAAAATTTTCTCTTTTTTGGTCAGAGCTTAAAATATAGATATATGGAATATTTAACATGGATTTCAGATTTAATTCAACTACATTATAGCATAAATGGAAACAACATTTTTTTATAAATACCCTTTATTTTAGTAATGTAAATTCCACTGTATGTAGTATTGATCAAATAATTCTTTATGCTGTTTAAAACATTTAATTCATTATTAAAAAAAACTAAGAGTACCTAGATTTTTTTCTTTTTGCTTGAAATTTCTGTATTTAAGTGGAAGTTATATGGAAATATTTCTGAAAAGTACTTAAAATACTTCCTTTGAATTGAAAATGTGAAAATTTTTTATTTTACATTTAACCCCTTAATAAAGACTTGTAAGGACTTCAGCTCTAATTAACGTTAAACTTCTTAAAACTAAAAGGGAAACAAGTTGTTTTTTTTAAGTACAGTAAGTACAGTAGTTAAGTATAGTATATTCCAACTAAAGAAGTCCGGCACGTCCATAGGAGCCCAAGTTAAATTACGTAAATTTATGTACTTTTTTCTCAGAAACTACTTACTTCTCATGGATAAAATGTGTACCAGCAGGTTATGTATACTATCAAAAAATGTTTATTAAAAGTTGGGTTTTTTGTTAAAAATTAAAATAATTATGAATTTTTCAAAAAATGTCCAATTTTTTCCCTTAAAATTTAGTTTAAAAAGCCTTATCTAATAATGTTTGCTAGATATATCTAATTCTCTCCATTAAAATGTAGGCTCATTGAAAATTTGAGGACTATATAATAAGAAGTTTTTGAGAAAGGGGCACATAAACTTTAAAAAAATTACATTTTGAGAAACCAGGTTTTAAAGTAAAGATTTGTATTATTTGATCATTTAATTTTTTTAGTACTTTCCAGAAGCATATGAAGCATTTCCTTTTCCGTCTGCTCCAATAAAAGACCTTTCTAATTTGCTTTTTTTCATTATTTTTAACAATTTAGCCTTTTATTAATATTATTATTTTTTGGGGATCTGAAGCTTTCGTTGAGCTACACGAATCCTACGAGCATCTAATGTTTTGAAGCATGGAGCACAATTATAACTGGTACAATATCACAATGATTTAAAATCATTAATTTTTCTACATGACATACTGAACTGCCCAATAGCCATATTTACCACAATTTTAGCATTTTTAATTCCACAATTTTGGAATCACTCACATATGTATTATTAACTGACTCATTTGAACAAAAGACGTCCATACACTTTTGGGGGGATATTCCCAATACTCTCTAATATCTCCACTTGAACATCATATGGATTTTCTATCATCAGAAACGTATGCAATGGAAAAAAACAAGTGCTCTTAGCAGAGCTCATTTGATGAACCTCAAGGAGTAACTTTATTTAAAAAATAATTAAAAATACTTCTAATTATCGTATTTCCTTACAGCATATATCATTTTAGACAGAAATATATGAACTTTTAGAAAATAGAAGAAGGTACAAATCGATAAGTTTTTGAAAATTCATGTGTTGGACCTTCTTAATCAATATTATACAAAAATCTGGTAAGACAATATTCCTTCAAATTCCTTGATAAATCATTTCAGATTAGGGCATATTTATTTCTAAATTAGTTGTACTTTAGATATCTTTAAAAATAATAATTAAAAAAAACCTGAAAAACTTATACATTTTAAAGTTGCGTAATTCTAAAATTCAAAAATTATTTACCGTGAAAATATCTTTTGGAAACACACTATTCCCAATACTTAAATTAGCAACCAATATAAAGCTTAAATTTCTTAAATCTTATTTGTAAAATCATCAATGTAATGCAATGCCATTTGGTAATTTTTAGTTTTATTGATTTACTATATCACAGTTGAACACATGGATTATTTAAAAAAATGTGAAATAAAGCCGTTGAAACATCTGGAATTATTTTTTAAAGTTTTATGGAAATATATAGTTATGTAATTATATATATAATAGATATAGAGGCCCAGCCATCTTGTCGAAAGCTTAGATATTTACTTAACCAGTCACTTTGAGTGATTCTAAAGTAAGAATTTTAACCTATATAGAGAAGCAGAAAAGAATTTCGTCCATTCTACGATTAATGTATTTCAACATGGATAACTATATCAACTTAACAAAAAATTAAAAAGTTATAATTTTAAAGACAAGTTTTATAACTAATAACATTATTAAGTAACACCAACCAGACTTTGGTATGGTGATACTCGTATAATATGCGAAGGAGCTTTGAAGAAATGTATATATACTGAAGAGACAGAAAATCTGGTAGAGTGAACTAACACCATGTGGGCAGTGCTTCTCAAACTTTCAATACTGGCGCCCCCCTTTTCAATCACAATTTTTATCGCGCCCCCCTTATACATTAATAAGTTACTGAAGGCAATAATAATGCACTTTGACGCTAAAGCTACAATACACGATCTTAATTATAAACCGTACAAATTAATAACATAATTATTAAATTTTGTATATGTTACTTTTAAGCAAAAAAAAAATTAAGTAATATAATAATTATCATGTTATTTTTCCTTTCTCTAATTTTTAAATTGGAACATATTGCAAAATGCGGTGGCTGCTTAGAAGACAAAATATAGATATCAGCTAAATATAGAAAAAGAACTCAGAGGGTCAATTTCTAAAAAACTTTGAAAAACTTTGTTGTGCAAGACAAGCCAATGGAAGTCGCTAATACATATTAAACTTGTTCTTAATTCATTATTAAGATAAGTATTAAATTTTTTATATATGTTACTCTTAAGTAATATATATTTTAAGTAAATTATATACTTTTAAGTAATAGGTTAATTATATGTTATTTTTCTTTCTCTAATTTTTAAATTGAAACAGATTGAGAATTAATATTTAATTAAAGATTTATTTCCTTCAAGATCCATTTCTAAAGTACAAATGTCATTAAAAATACCCTAATCTATGTTTGCTCTTTATCATATCCATTACATCTGGCATTCTCGCGAACGTTCATGTGAGTCTGGGGCAACCTAACAGACGTCTGCACAAAACATGTAAAAATGCAGTACCTCGTACAATTCTAGTCAGTCTTGGCTGAATCGATTAGCTACCGAATCTCTCTTGAATGTACATTTCATAATTCACGCGTTAATTGTAATTCACGGTATTAAGTATTTACGGCAGTGGATTATAACAAAATCATAGATATATTTTTAAATCACAGCGAGCTTTTCGACGATAATAAAGCATCAACAAGTACATAGACGAGGGAAATTGATAGTAAGTTACGAATGGGTTGGGATCCATTTCAAAATACTTCAGAAGGGCTCTCAACTGCCAAAAAAGAGATATTCATAGATTTAAACCCAATGACGAAATTAAAGGGCAATTTTGCAATAAATCCCCTTGAATTTGGTAGAGGTGGATGCTGAATTTTCCCACTGAAAAAAAAAAGCATTTCGTATACATTACCATTTTAACATCATCCCTTTTTGGAACCGGTTTTCTGTGATGGCTACTTTGAAGACAAAATATAGATCTGAGCTAAATAGAAAAAAAAATAACTTGAGAGTAAATTTCCCCAATTTTAGCCTTCCTTTGAAAAATTTGCTCTGCAAGAAAGCCCATGGAAGTCACTGATAATTATTAAAGTTGTTCTTATACTGGCTGAAGTACCCACCATAAAAAGGTTTTTTTTTTAAAAAAAATTATAAAATATTTTATTCTTGATAAAATGCTAATTGTAAGGAGGAAAAAAGTGCATGAAAATTATAAAAAAATGTAAATGATTTATTGAAATGAATACTTATATTATAAACGGTTTTGAATGAACTGTAATTTTAAGCCCCAAATTAGCATTTAGAATAAATTTTAAATAAAAAAAGTAAAAAATTCAAATGAATAACAATTGTGTTATTTTTTTTTAATATTTAAACAAAAACCCCGGGATCGGGTTTATGATACAACTTTAAATTTCCCCTAGTGAAGACCCCAAATTTTTTTTTATAATTTTTTTCAATATAAAGATAAAAATCCAATTTCAGGAATAATTTAACTAAGAAAAATATATTACCATTTCGGTTTTCTATTTGTCTTTCATAATTTAAAAAAATATCCAAAAAAACAGAACTAAATTGTTCCAAATGGGGGCCTTATAAAGGACACAAAAAACACTTTTTGCTAACATTACAGGTAAGTTATTTGAACAAAACTGTCACTTTTTTTGTTCACGTTATTGTAATTTTAATGCCCTTTTTGATGATCGAAAATATCCTGTTGAACTTTTCTTGCTTGTGCGACGGGGGAAGTGATTTTTCGGTGCATTTTAGCTTCATATTTTCTTGACAAAGTTCTTAATGAGCTATTGAAAATTTTCCTTTTTTGTTTCAGTTTATTGCTTTTCTCAAATTTACTTTCGCTAACATGAAATATGCATTATTTCAGCAAATGTTTCCCTTGTTTGATCAGCTTCAATTTCCTTTTTAGAAGTCAAAAATGCCCAATTTTTTTTTATATTCTGTCATTTACATTTATAAACCAAACAGTCGTACAACATCACAATTAAAAACCCCAAGTTATTCATAGGGAAAAAAAGCAGCATGTTCAAGAAAATTTTTTTTAAAAAAAGTGGTCGTGGAACTCTCAAACAAATACCTTGTTCAAAAAATGTTTCCCCTCTCAAAAGGAATATGTTATCAATTTATTTTAGCTCCCATTAAGACTGTCATATTAGAGGATTCTTTCAAGGTCATTGGTAACAAATAAACTTTTTCCCAGAATTAATGATTTTTGTATTATATTTTTCGTATACCATAAAAATAAATCTTGGTCAATTAATCCTTCAAATGCCAATGTACTTATCCATGTATCATAAAACTCTTTCACTTTTTTGGAAAAAAACGCAAACAGAATTATATAATTTACTATTTCCCCAAAAAAAAGGTGCAGGTAACCATACCAGTAAGTTTGAAAGCCAAAAAGAAATTTTTAGATTAAAAGAAACGTTAAAAAATCTCTCATCTGGGATTACGTAAAAAAACAAAATATTTTTTATTTAGTTATGGGATAAAAGATAGCTAATGAGCGTTCAAAGTAAATCTTTTATTTTTGATGCCCTTTTTTTCACCAGATGATATATATAAATCATATCAATATAAATCTGTTTTTTTTATTATATCGAAAGTTTTTTTTTTTCTTTCCCAGAAAATTTAAATTTCTTTTAACCTTTTATTTTCGATATGCTCGCGCCCCCCACAGTTTGAGAAACACTGATGTAGGGCCTTCACAAACATTCAAAAGTTCTGCAAAAGTGGACTACTGTATAGTAGTACCTTAAAGGCTATTCACTTCATCAATCATCAGATATGTTCAATAATACTCGTATCTAGGTTTTTAGGCAGCAATGTGAAATGACAAATTAAACAAACAAAAAATTCTTAGATTCACTTGGTTATAACAATTAATAAGTGGGGGTACTCATTTTCTTAATGGAATTGACTAAATACATTGGAGGGACAGTTAATAGATGTGGGTGATAGGGATTGGACAGGGTGCTTTTGTACCAGTCAAAGAAATTTATAGATGTTTAAGGCAGTGCTTCTCAAAGTTTCAATATTCGCGACCCAATATTCCATCATAATTTTCATCGTGCCCCCCTCATACAATAACAATGTATTGAATTCAATAATACTATATTTTGATGCTAAAACTACGATAGACTTTAACCTCTGAAGTGCCACCGGCGTATATAAACGTCTCACTCAAGTGCACTAATTGCACCGAATGTATATATACGTCTTTTCGAAGTACGATCTTTTCTGTGCACTGTTATCCATAAATTTTTCCCGAAAGTTTTGGGAATTGAATAAAAGGACCTTGACAGTGTTTGCGTTGAATTCACTCATTTCGGAGGCTCTTTTTTATTGCTTTTATTTATTCCTTTTCTCCCCGTAACTTTTAATCGGCAGTTAAGGGATTTATTATAACCCGTACAAATTATCAACATAAGTGTTAATTTTTGTATATAATTTTATGCATGACAATCCCATAGGTCACTGGTAATTATTAAACTTTTTCTTAACTTAGTATTGTTAAGTAGCACTGATACATTTATAAGTGAATTATATCAGTGTAAATGTGTATTTAATTTTTTATTATGTCAGATGGTATTTTGTTTGTTTACTTTCATTTAATTATTTTTTTAAATAATCTTCTGTTTTCGACTTTTCAATAAGCTAGCGCCTCCCTTGTAGAGTTGTCATGCCCCCAAGGGGGGCGCGTCCCACAGTTTGAGAAACGCTGGTCTAAGGAGACCCACATCCTTGTGATTGGATATACCCATACCAGCATAGAGGCTCCACCATATTGAACAATCCTTGTCAACATGTTAATTTCATGGATTCGTGAGGTTGCCTACATAACCATATACATTCATACACACAGTACAATTAGAAAGGTGTTTCTAGTTATCAGCAGTCCAATGACGAGATCATGTTAGCATGAGGTCATTTTGCTAGAGAATTAACAATGACACGCGTGAGCGGATCTTCATTACACAAGTCCATATCAATCATGGTCCATTGAACATTTCGCAAGCTAGTACAGTTGATGAAATCCGTAACAATATGAGGAAGGCGTGGTAAACCCGACCATGAGTCCCGAATATAATTTGGCAACGCCTTAGTATAGGTTTGAGAATCTACCCTGGCAGACAGACCAACTCTGGATGTAAACAGACTAAGACGGTGTGTGATGAGCAACGCAATAAAAGAATATTGAACGAGAAATGCTTCTTTCACTATAAATGTTTGCACATTTATCTCGCTCAAAGTTTCTCGACATGCAAAGTTTCTTAACATTATTTCTATCAAATTACTTTTCGAGCCACTTTGATGTCAAAGGTTTGAGGCTATACCGGATACCCGATACTCACACTACACTCGTGAAACGTTTGCACTTAAAAATTCCAATTTTGTCTTGTCCTCAGATATTCTATATTTCGTCTGATATTTGCCTTCAGTAACTCCACGTTCAAAAAGTTACTTAAATCTCTTGATTACTACACTATACCATTGTTCGAGTAGGAAAGAATCCAACCAACCTCATATATGTTGTTTTATGTAAGCTTTATCAACCGCATCGTGTTGCGCTGGTTCGTTTAAGACCTCCATTATTTGCATACGCTTGCCTGAACCAGCCTCTCTGCAATTGTAGTGTATGCACACATACAGGTATAATTTGGATAAACATAGAACAAAAACAAGATATTTAATCTTCTCTGTAGTTTCATCTTTTGTCGATACTGCAGGAAGAGCTATGACTTAACCGATAGGAAGACGTGAAACCACTCTTTATTCATGATTGTTGTTCAAGGATCACTGAAATTGCATGTGTCATAGCTACAGCATTTTAAAAAGCCTCAAATGGGAACATTTGCTTCTGCTATGAGTGTAGTCCCAGTGTCTGCGTTTATGGACAATTGTCATCCGGCAAGCAATTCTTGTTCTTGAGGTCAAATTTCTTCAACATGCAAATGTGATTACGAAATTCCTCATTGTCTGCAAGATAACGTATTAATTCTGTTGATTCCTCGTGGTCATAAAATTCTGGGTTGTCACGTTGACACGGTTCGTCGACTCCGGGTGTGAAAGGGTTTAAGTAAAAAACACAGATATGATTTAAGTTAGCTACTTTTAATTCGGGCCTTAGCACTTACTAAAATGTATAAAAATTAATGATAATGCACGCTGATAATGGTGTATAATGGTGGATAATGACCAAAAAACTTATTAATCTTATTAGATATATATGAGCACTTACCTTATTTACTTTTTTAAAGCTCATGTGCCCAACTTTCTAAATCGTCAGCCATAAGGTGGACGACTTCCTCCTTTCTATGAATCCTTCCCTTTGAAATTAGTATTACGAAATGCGACCTCCGCTCACTCACGCAATGCTTTCCGCTTAGGATGATCCTTTAACCATCATCCCGCCTACTCCACGACTAGCAATTAAATAGAAGTTTACATTTGCATAAAATCATGTCCTCTATACGGAAAGCGATTTTCAACTATAACCACAGGTAAAAAGATTATTTTCCCCAGGGGGATTAGTAGAAGCCTGAATAGAACCCGTTACAACGGGGTGATCTATATTGTTCTCATGATTTAATCAACAGGCTATTTTGTGATATTTGATCATAGTTCAATATTACGAAGTACGTATCTAGTAATCATCATGTTGCTTCTAAAGGTGATGTGAATAAACTGTCAATCATCTTTGATCAATTGATTTCTGATTTTTTCTAGACTGTGAAGAAAGCGCAACAAACGAGAACAGTAATACAACGAAACATTTAATTGTGGTTTGCTGTTACTCAATCAACTTTTTATTGCCGGACTTTATTCAAGCAACTGATTTCAAGTGCAATTTGAAAAGAGATTACTATGTACAATATTTTTGTTGTACGAACTTTAGATACCATACTCTTTTTGCACATATGACTTGTTTAAAGCTTTGAAAGCTATCAGACCGGAAAATAATTAATATAAAACTTATAATTGAAAACGCTTAATACATTCAGTCAAATGTGCTGGGCTTAGAATCTTTTGAATTGAAGCATGGAAGAAAATGAGAAAAACATTGAAGTCACCTTCAAGCAACACAAAAAGGAAACATTTTCAGACATTGATTATTTTCCACAATCTTTTCATTAGCTTTAACAAAAATGTCTGAGATCTTTTAGCAATAATATACATACATTTCCATTAGACATTTAAATTCTATTGAATTTATTGAAGCACAAACATGTGAATAATTTTAAGAAATAAAATATTTTAGGAACAGAATGAATAATGATGCATTTCTAATACATCGAGGTAACTTGATTCAATATTTATGTAAAATAAACATAAATAGTATATTTCGATAAATGAAAACTTCAGAATTGTGTACACTGTGCACTGGGAATATGTTTGAAAACAGTATTACCTCGATTTATTCTTAACATAAGAAAATAAAAAGGTATGCTTTTAAAGTGTATACTTAACATATTTTATTGGATTTTGGTGCAATCAATAATTTTAAATATTTTTAAGCACATAATGAGTACTATAGTGTTTCATGCTATGATGTGCTGAGCTTGTTTTGATAATCATGCTTCATTCAAATTCATTAAATGAAAGAATTAATTAATTAAAGAAATAATGATAAAAAAATTTTGACACAATTAAACATTAGCAATTACGACCAAAAATACCTTAAAGGATTTTTACAATTTAAATCTTTTACATATTTTAAATAATTTAAGTCCAAACGCAGCTTATAATCAGAATTAATAATGAAAAAGAATCCTTATTTTCTAAGAAACTGATTAAACAAGACATGAGATAAAATTAAATGATTAAACGAAACAATGTACGCATAATTTAAAAGGGGTTGTAGGAAATATTTCAGCTTGTTTTCACAATGTATTTACGAAATGCATCAAATATCTATCTTGGATATATAAAAAAATATATGTTTAAACTCCATAAAAATTAAGTAAATATTAGAAAATTAGCATTTCCTGCTTTTTAGCATTAGATGTATCAAGATTAATTCATTTTAATAAAGTTACTTAAAAATATCTGTAAATTGTATATTTTACATAAATTAGGATGTTTCAAATTAAAAGAATTGTAAAATTTTTAAAAAACACTCTCTGAAGGAAAGACAAATGAACTTTCCAACAAATAAAAGCTGAATTTGTTCTGAAAGGAATATTTGGATTGTTGAATTCAAATAAAAATTTAATGGATTTTAAATTTGTTGTTTTAATCAATACATAAATGATATGAATGTTTCTTACTATAACTCTTGTCAAAACTATTTTTTATTTTAATTATGAACAATTTCTCTCACGTAAATACAAATTAAATCTATTTAAATTTTTAAGAGGTTGAGGGAAGAAAAAAAAAATGTGTTTTTAATTGTTAAAACCCTCTAGACTCTCGGCCCCTTCCTAACATAACTCCTATTTTTGACGGCCACGATTAATGGCAAAACTTTTCCAACCCAATACCAAGAAGAAAAAACAAAGAAAATTTGTAAATGAGATATATTAAAAGGATAGAAGCTTTGATGATAAGAAATAGCGGGGAAAACTTAAAATAGTAGTGGGAATCATTCTGATCAATAGTACGGCAATTTTGAAGATAGTTAGTGGGGGAATTTTGCAGATAAAAATTAGCAGTCCGATAGCTTTAGAAGGAATAGAAGCCAATATAAAGAAGGGGAATTTTTCATACAAAGTAAATTAATAGCTATCTCTTTGGTAAAGGAAGGAGATCTGCAAAAGGTAACATTTGATATAAGTAATTAGATGAATCGTATTAGTAATTATCATTGAGATAAAGGATCTAGTTGGTGGTCTGACTTAAATCACGGTTTAATTTGGGTGTTAACTCCTTTTTTAAAAAACAAATTAGAATTTAAGTAATATGTTATTTTTTAAAAAAAGTTGTATTAAGAACTACTATGTCTCATCTTTTTGATAATCCCACACCTCTAGTTTACGGGTGAACCGGCACGACATGGTCACCCCGGGATGGAAATGTCGCAATGGCCCCCCGAACTTAAAAACTGTGGGTAATGTAGGTGGAAGTCTGTTCTACCTGAAATGTACTTTCAGGTCAGAGAACATTGCAGAGTTTATAGAGTGTATTGATAATAAATACATTACTTGAAACCCCGAATTGTCAGTGCTTATTTAAAAAAGTCATCTGGGGAAGGGCTCAAGTTTGGGTTTTCGATTTTTGGGATCGGTTAGTAAAATCACCACGGATTTTGCGCAGCTCAAAGCTGAATTAGGGGCTTTTCCCCGCGGTCAAAAATAAAAAAAGAACTACAGGCGCAATTTACGCATCCCCAGGAAGAAATCGGGGATTCTACGATTTTGTTTATAGATTCAAAAATAGAGAGAATTTTAGAATTAGAATGCCCAAGCAGACTTAGTGGATCATATTTAGTTCGACTCGAACCACAGATCCAAGATTTGGGAAGTCAGAAATCCACAAAACACATAAACTTTTAGAAGTCTTGGCTAAATTCGAAGAAAATATTCTTGCAAATTAAAAAGGGGTTATCAGAATGATAATATAGAAAGACGAGGTAAAAATGCGCATGGATGCCTAATTTTAAGCTAAGGGTAGAAACTGGGAATTTAAGAAGACGTAGACCAAATAACAGTAGAAATGAGTTTTACGAGAATACCCGTCAAAGTAATAGGGGGTTTCGAGAGGAATGGGTTTTTCAGAAAAATGACAAAGATTAGAAAAGGGGTTACCATTTCGAAATGAACGAAATGATAATTTTAATAGAGGGGACCGTAGAAAAAAGGGGTTCGAGTGAAAATTTCAATCGAGGCGATAGGACGCAAAGGGGACGATTAAATATTGTAAAGGAAGATAAACCCCTCGGGGATGTCGACAAGAGAAACAGATTTCCCGTTTGTATATACCCGTAGAACTTCCACACGTTCCTATTTTATTAAATAACACTTTTTTGAAAGCGCTAGGGGACCCCGGGAGCAGATAAATCATTTTTATATGGGAAAAGTATATAGAAAATATTTTTCTATAAGCAAATTAAAACGCAGCCCAGGTAAAAACAGCACGGGGTGCAAAATGCCAAAACATGGGGATTGAGTTAAAGTTCGACAGAAAACAAAGAAATTGGTCATTTATGTTTGAAAGATTTAGAATACCCATGTATTCTGGATCGATTTAAAAGGCGTCAAGAATCGTATTAGATTTTGATCGAAATCGTTGAAAATTCAAAATTCACTGGTTGAAGATAATAAGGAAAAATAAAGGAAATTACACGTTAATGGGTCGAAATGAAGTTAAACATGGTGGCTACAGTTTTACCAAAAAAGCTTTAAAAAAAATAAAATTTGAGATAAAATTAATTGTGCCATAACAGGGGTTTGGTACTTTCTGCGGAACAAAACGAACAGAAAATGACCCAGAATTAGGTCAAAATATAGATATTTGGGAAAAACCCCAAGATAACTCGGTTAATGCAACGATATGTGAGAATTGGTCCCACGATTTCCGTTAATTGAAGGATTATTATTTTATGCGAAACACGCAACGTCATTAGGGGAAAAAGCGGGATACATTCCAAAAATTTAAGAAGAAAAAATGAGAATTTCATGACAAGCCAATTGCTGGCACTTTTGGGGAGATTTAAAAAGTATCATAAAAAGGGGCGTTTGTTATTTTCCCGTACATGAGAAAACCCCTTGATCAATATTCCTGCAATAGGGCCCAAGTTAATAACTATAAAAAAGCGTTACCAGCTGGTCGGTTAAATCCAATTTACAAATTATCCGAATGAGATAGTGACGGATTTATTAGGCCCGTATCCAAACGAGAATAAGACGTAACCGCTATATTTTTGTATTTAAACCCATCATTTCAGCAAATGGGCTGAAATTATACTCTTAAAAAAGGGCCCCTTTTCGTATAATAGCGGATATTTTTTTTATAACTTTATATGGTTATGGAGCCCAAAAAAAAAGTGATAAGGGTCCCCAATTTTTATCCGAAATTTTTTAGCACTTGAAAGATTCATAAGGCATGGAAGACTGCTGCAACACCAAAGCAAATCGGACTGAAAGAGTAATTCGAGAATAGTGCAAATGATTAAAAATTTTGTTAAGACAACACGATACTTGGGATCAATTTAGTGAGTTTGCTTACGCTATTCGTACGGCGGTGAATGAAACAACGGGAAAACACCGGTGAATTATTTTAGGTCGAAAATTGATTACACCATTTCAAAACTAAAAAGGGTATCGGAAAGTTCAAAACAAAAAAAGATATACAGAAAAGCTTTTGAAGCAGACTAAGTAAGAAAATTAAACAGGAAAGGTGGGAAAATATTATAATAGACGGGAAAAAACATAAAAATAAAGGTAAATGATTGGGGTTTTTTAGAAAAAACCCCCGTAAGTTCAGCAGTTTAAAAAAAGTATGTGTAAATTTAAACAAAAAAATTTTAGGGACCTTATAGAGTAATAGAAATTAAAAAAAACAATAATATTGTAATATGGAAATCAGGAAAAAAAATTAACAGTTAACGTAGATCAAAAAGAATATATCGTCATAGGGAAAAGGACGAGGTCGAATTAGGAACAGGTATCCCAAATGTTTAAAATCAAGTCAGGGAAAATCGTACTTCGGAAAAGTACATCAAAGATTAAATGAGTCACAATATAAAGAAAATCTGCGGGAAACGTAAGTTAGAGGCAAAAAAGGGTTGGAACCCAAACAAATCAATATAAAAAAAACAGAGAGGACCCATAAAACAAATCACTGGTCAGATCACTACCTAATTCATTTGGGAATGAAAAAAAAAAAAAAAAGGTTAAAGAATAATAGGGTATTAAAAGATCAGGTGTGTCAGGAAACAAGTGGGCCACAAAGAAAGTGGCAAAAGAAAGGGGAACAATAATAATAAAAAACAATGTCATCCAGTACTATTTCCAAAAGCAGGAAAAAGAACAGAAGAGAATGCACAGAAGTTCCAGATAAATCAAGACCACGACGGAGAACAGAAGAACCCCGACCAGCCAAGGAGACAATTGGGAAGTCAAGGAAAGGACGACAAGGAGATTACAAGCCTTACAACAAGAAATTCCAGTACAACCGAGGAAAGAAGAGTGATAGCACCTCATCGTTGGACGTGATGGTGGGAGAAAACATATAAAAATCAGGTTGTATTATTTCATTTTTTATGATCTTCCAACAAGTGGTCGGAAGAATTATTGCAAAGAAGGAAGTCTCGGCGGTTAAAGTTATGCATCAAACACTACAATGAGTGTTTATTTAATTTTGAACTTTTGACTTGTTAAAAATTTTTTCTGAAGAAAACATTTGTAATCACACATTTGTTTGCTTCGATGTATGACTTCGTGAGATGCGAAAATTCCTTTGGTTATTTGTTATAATAGTTTATTGAAAAATGTTTGTAATTGTATAATATGTATATATATATATATGTTGTTGTATTGTTATGTATTATGAGGCATCTGGTTCAGGGAAACACGGCGTAGTCAAGGCACTAACAACACATAAACGAGCTGCGCGGCTCATTGGGAGTTTTTTGTTGAAACCAGATGTGGGGATGGAGATGAAAATTTATTGTGATATACAAATAATTGTGAAATGGATTGATATTATGGAAATAGAGACTCAAAAAGTTTTCATTTCAGGGAGACTGACCCTGAAAATCCTGAAAAGTATGAAATTTATAGCTTCAACAAGAAAGGGAGCTGAAGTTCCAGCTCCATATACAGAGTCAGATTCAAAGATTGGGTCTGCGCACCCAGAATATTTTTTTTTAGAAAATTTAAGTGTATAAATATTTTAAGTAATTGAATGTAAAAGTGAGAGTAGGCATAAATTAAACAGTAATTATTAATGTTGGCCTAGTTATTGGAGTAAAATTTATTGTCACGAGTTTAAATTTAAATTGAATATTAAAATTTAATTCTAAGATTAAAATTGTAATGAAAATTAAAGTCAAGATAAATATTGGAAATTATAAAAGTTAAAATGAGGATTTAAGATTAAAATTTAAATAAAACTCAGAAAGCGAAGAAATTTAGAAATAGAGATTTAGACACGTAATTTATTAAGGGCATTGAGAACCCTTAAGTAAATCACGTTTTTCTTCTTGGAGGGGGTTGTGACGTCTCTCGCGTCCTTCCGCTAACATAACTCCTATGTTCTTTGACGGCCACGATTAATGGCAAAACTTTTCCAACCCAATACCAAGAAGATAAACAAAGATAATATGTAAATGAGATATACTATAAAAGGATAGAAGCTTTGATGATAAGATATAGCGCGGCAAACTTAGAGATAGTAGTGTGGAATCATTCTGATCAATAGTACGGCAAGTTTGAAGATAGCTTAGTGTGGAATCTTGCAGATCAAGAATTAGCAGTCCGATAGCTTTAGAAGGAATAGAAGCCTAATATAAAGAAGTGGGAATCTTCTTATACAAAGTGAATTAATAGCTATCTCTCTTTAGGTAAAGGAAGGAGATCTGCAAAAGGTAATATTTGATATAAGTAATTAGATGAATCGTATTAGTAATTATAATTGAGATAAAGGATCTAGTTGCGTGGTCTGACTTAAATACACGGTTTAATTTGGGTGTTAACTCTCACTTTAATTAAAATTGTCAAATTAGAATTTAAGTAATATAAGTTATTCTTAATAAAAGTTGTATTAAGAACTACTATGTCTCATCATTTTGATAATCCCACACCTCTAGCTTACGCGGAACCGGCACGACATGGTCATCACAGGATGGCTATGTCGCACCTCTTGCGTGTTTCTTTTGTTGAATAGAGATCCACTGAAAAAGGATTTTACGGAATTCGCCTCCTATGCGAGAAGTGGGGAGGTACTGGTGTGTATTGGTAAAATTTCCAGTTTTCGAACAAAACCTACTATAATGAAATTTGGTGTGCATGTTTCTTTTGTAAAATTGAAATGCAATAAAATGGATCTTTCGGAAATCGACTGTCCAAGTCAACTACGGAGTTCATTGATAAGAAATGGTCTCTTTTTGAACTATTAGATTTAGACTAAAAATTTGGCAATCATGTTTAATTTGTTGAGTAGAGATCTACTAAAAAATGGGTTTTGCAGAAATCCATTTATGGGAAGGAGGTTATTGGTGCGTGAAAGATAAATCTACTTCAATTTTAAAAATTATTGTTCAAAAGATGATGTTTTTAAATATAATCGAGCACTTAATTCTAGAACATAAATGTTAATAATTTAGATATATATGTACATAAAAACAATATTTATCCACAGATCATTATAAAATATACAGCGAAATGGGAAGGCAGTGAATATAATATATATATATGTATAAAAATAGCTATAAAACCTAAGCATAACTAGTCAAGATAGTAAGAAATATTAGCCACAGTAGTGCAATAGCAAACTTCTGGCCTTAGGAACCAAGATTGCAGGTTTAAATAAGGTTTTGGGGCTAGCCAACCTTCACCTGTACTTTGCCCATACTCTGAGCCATAGGAAATGAGGGAATAATATTAAGAGAAATTTATATATAAGTATTACAAATAAAATACATTATACTTTTAAAGTATAACGATCAAATTATAGCCTACAAGTATTTACTAGTATAGAGTGAAATCGATGCACTAGCGTAGATGGTAAGACTTATTTCGTGAGTACAGAAACAAATTATGTTTCTCACCAGATACAAGTAGTATGATAGTAACGCATAAAATTAAAACTAGTAAATTTTGATAAAATAATGTTAAGCTATACATATACATTTAAAACCTTAGATTTTTGACATCAAATTTTATAGAACATAATAAGACTTCTCAAACATAACAATGATATTTAATTAAAATATAGAATTATTTATTTATTAAACATGTGGTGTCATCTTTTGAATAACTGTATAACTAAAAATAAATAAATAAATCAAAAATGCTATTATATTGTCATTTCACTGAGAACTATTAGAAATTTAACTGTAAAGAAAATAAGCCGGATATCCATGTTCAATACAATGGTTAATATAGCTATTAAAATTTAAATATATATTAGATTTATCCCTAACTAATACATTATTACGATAAATGTAGTTAAAAATAATATTTCTATACATAAAAATTGATAAATTCGAATTATATTATAGCATTTTAAGAATGTTAAAATTAAAAGCATCTATTTTATTATAAATATTGCTATCTAATTAAGTAATTAGTTTTAACTGTATTATTATTATTTTTAACTAAGGTTAAGTAATCAGGATCAAAACTAATATTGGGGTTAAAATTATTATTTTTCCATAAATGTAATAATCACTATAAATAATATATTTATATTCATAAAAGTGTAAATATAATGTAGCAAAACAATAGCTAGCAGAGCCACCTTGAGGCAAATTTTAAGTTTGTTTATACAGTCGACTCTCGATAATTCGAAGTTGGAGGGACCAATGAAAAACTTCGAACTATCAAGATGGTAGGAAAAAAATCTCAAAATACACGAATAGAAGTTTTTTTCTAACACATTTAAATTTAAAACTATGTAATAAAGCAACAATTGTGCATAATTTTTTTAAAGTACATTTTATACAGTATAAAAATAAAACAGAAATTAAATGTCCTATATTAAAAGAATACACTTATGTCTTGAAAACAACTATTAAGAGAATATACATACAATATATAATTAATCCTTTTTGTCGAAAAAATATGTTATCTTTTTTTTTATTTTAAGTCATTCAATCTAACTTTGTCAATAGATATTTCTAGAACAAATAAAGCTTGTAAAATGTCTGCATCAACATGATTTTGAAGGAAAAAGTTGCGTAGTTTGTTTAGTGACTCTTTAGCTTCGACGAGTTACGGGTCAACTCCTCCGATTCATCTTCATCACTTTCTGTATTATTGTTGTCCAAAGCCACAATTTCAGCGTCAGATAGAGCTCCCCATACAGCAATGTCCGTGTCAACCAATACGTAGTCTTCAAACGTCAAATCTTGTTCTGGAAGAGCTTCCCAAAGGGATGGTTTAGCATTAAATTCAGTGAGTGTATCGTACACATCAACCAGATTCAGCGAGGGGAAGCCTGACTCTTTAAAACAGCTGTGAATTGTCAAAGGGGTAACAGCTCTCCAAGCCATGTCAATCATTATCAAAGCTTTTAAAATAGAAAAATGTTACATTCTGCTGATTTTCGAGGCTATCTAAAGCGCTTTTAACGACTTCACACCATAAAATTTTTTAAAATTATGTATGATGCCCTGGTCGAGGGCTGAAGTTTTGTGGTTGAGTTTGGGGGGGAAAATTGAAGTTTTACTTTTTGATAAATGGGGGTGCGTTATTGTGCAACAGTACAGTTGTTAAAAATAAGAAATATGTCGTTTCTCTTTTTCATACCCGAGTTCATTGACACCAACCATTCATTGGTTCGGTGGTCATCCATCCCTCGTTTGAGCGGCATTTGGTAGGAACGAGAATACGCCCTTGAAACACCGGGGTTTTGCAGTTTTTTCCTATGACGAGAGGAGTAATTTTTTTCTGAGCCGTCCATGTTTACAGCCAGTTAAATAGTTAATCTCCCCTTTGTAGGTTTTCCTCCATGACTTTTTTTCTTTTTAAATGTAAATGTTTTTTTGGCAAACACTTGAAAAAGAGTCCGGTTTCATCCGTGTTAAAAATGTTACTTGGTTCAAACTCTTTATTGGACCCAAAGCGAGTTCTGCCATTTAGAACAAACGTAAATGCCGACACTTGAGCTTTCCCCACACATTTATTTTTGAAGACTATCCCATTCATTTTCTTAAAATTTGTAAGCCATCTCTCGCTAACCAAAAACTCGATTCTTAATTCTTTGGCGAAGGATTTAGCCTTTTCCTTCAATAAAGAGCCACCCATTGGAATATTCTGTCCTCGACACTGTCTCATCCATGAAACTAAACATTGTTCAAGACGTGGAAAATTACCTTTACTAATGCGTTTTTCACTCTACTCGAAGATGCACTTAAGATTTTCTCTTTATTCTTCAGAATAGTGGAGAGCGAGCTCAGTGGGATTTCATATGCTTTAGCTATATATCGACCTTCCTCTCACCTTCTTCAACTGACCCCATCACTTTTCTTTTCAGAAATTTTTAAGCACTTGTACTTTTTAAAAGAAGACATGTCATTCCTTTCACGTGATAAGTCGACACTGAGGTGAGGTGTAAAGTAGTGGCCCAAGTTTTTGAAATTAACAAGTAGGAAACGTAAATCACCACAACTTTAGTAAAATAATATTTTTTAAATTTTAAAATTTTGGGAAACTAAAATGAACAAAGGCGTATTCACAGTTCACACTCAGCTACGGGTATACTTAATAGCAGGGGTCGACAACTATGCCACGTGGAGCAATTCTTAGTGGCACATTACCACTCTTTAATAAAAAAAAAATAGAATAAAGTTAAATCCCTGTCTTTCCTGTCTTTGCCTCGTACATTTTTATATAAAGGTTTTATTTCTCGCTTTCAATTCTCTGCCAAGAAACGATTCTGCTGAATTATCTTGGATATAGTTTGAGTGCTTTATTTTTTAAAAAAAAACATCTGTTTAAATGTGACTCATTATTAGTAATAAATACTCAACGCAAATCAAAATTATTGTGCAATACTTGTAAAATGAAGTATCCCTCATTTCTGTACAGCGAATAAAAAAGAAAGCAGTTTTTCCTTTATCCATCTAAAGCTTGGGTATCAACGGAAAAAAAAAAAAACAGATGGCTTAGGGAAAAAATCAAAAATTACCCCGTTGAAATACCGGAAATATAAATAACAAAGTAGTTATTCTATCAACATGTACAATTTGGATTTAAAATAAGTTCAGTAAAAAAACCACTCGTGGGATAAATAGGTACAGGAAGTGAATCCAACTTCATAATATTGAAGGTTCGAATTATCGAGAGTTTTATAGGATAACTGAATTATCACGTGTTGAGTCTGGCCAAACAAAATTTTTCTTGAAATGTTGAGAGTACCAAAACGTATGGTTTTAGTTTGAAATATCAAGAGTTTTTCTAGGGGCTAATCATATACTTCGAATTAGCGAGAGGTTCGTATTATCGAAAGTTCGAATTATCGAGAGTTGACTGTATAATGAAAAATTAAAATTAATGTAATTTTCTCTCAAGAACTAAATCTATGAGAGTTTTAAATTAGTGGAAATTAATGATAAGATTATAATTACTGTGGCTTTCTAAAATTATCTTAATAATATCATTAATATTAATGGAATTCAAAATCAAAACTATAAACAGGAAAAATATATATATTTTTATTTTAAAAAAAAATCTATAATATCTTTAGTATTTTTAATTATAGTTTTATTTTATTGGTTATTAATAGTTTTGTATAATATTATGCAGCATTTTTTACCTGAAGTAGTGATATATGTTTTAAAACCATTTGCTACAGTTTGAAGTTTAACAGGATTTTAATTGAATTTGTGTTAAAATATATATATGAAAATTTAATCTTAGGAATACGAAAACCCAAATTTTTATATATAGCAATAATTTGATTACTAATCTTTTTATGTGACAAGTCCAGTTTTTTAAAAAATTCATTGTTTAAAAAGTGTTCATTAAGCATATTATTATAAAAATATTTACGAATTACAGCATAGTACCCAGGTATTTTGTATATGAAACAATAATAAAAATCTTTTGTAATGCATAAATCTTCTGTTTTACATCTTTTTAAGTAAATTCAGTGTTAGAATGGTATTGAAATTTCCTCAAATCCTTTAATATATTATACTTAAATTCATCAATTTCCTCTATAGGCAATCCATATTTATTTGTAGATCTTGTAACAAAACTATTTATATCTTTAATAGATTGTTTTTAACAGTTTTGTTCTTATTAGAAATAGTTAATCTAAAATTAGTGCATTTACTCATGATATTTTTGAAAATTTTGTCCTTGATTATTTTTAAGTTTCCTGTAACTGCATGTTTATGATAACCATCAATAAAATCATGATAGTTTTTACATTTACAATCGTCTATGTGAAGAGAAGTAGAACTATCATTATAATTAAAGTAAATATGCCCATTGTTTTATTATATTTTAAATGCTTTTTTATAATAATTACATTTCTAAGAGGAAAAAGTGACAAATGTCTATTTAATACATTAGAAAAATTAATTTTATCAAAAGTTTTATTCATGAATAATAAAGGGCAGTGATCTGTAACAGATTCATTAATTTGATTTGTATTTATATTTAATTCATTAATTATATAAAAATTAGTAATGTTATATAAATGATGTGTAATGCATGACACTCTCCATTAAGCAATCATTATTTAAGATTTCCTTTAACGATACAATTTCCTTTTCATTAAGACTCAACATGAACTATCTATCTATAATTTTATCTATCTAGATAGATAGATAGGTAGATATAGATAGATATATATACATGTGTATATTTACGAGTGCGTGCATATATATTTAGTCTTTTAATATTTTAACGAATGTTTGACGCAGTTTATTCAAAATTGGAATCATAAACTTCAAAACTCACTTACATCGAAGCTAGTGAAATTAACCTTATTTTTGCTCTGGAGTTTTATCGGGTAGTTGTAAATCATTAAGGCGAATAAACTACTTATCGTAAGCTTTTATACGTGAGTAAGCATATTTTATTTCTCAAGAATTTAAAACTTTAACAGTATATCTTGTTATATTTTGCTGACCTTTAATTTAGTATTTATGATTTTTATTAAAACAAATTGTGTGTGAGGTACTATACCACGACCAAATCCCTTCATTAAAAATTTGAATTTTTCTAATATTTTCAATGGCATACTATTATAACACTGTTGTTTAATATTGTACGAATAATTTAACCTATTGAGTAAAATCCTTTTTAAATTATTTAACTTAATTTAAATCAAATTTTTCAATTTGCTGAAACAAATAACTATTTTTTACTTGTCATATTTTCCAGTGTTTTACGCGTACTTTATTATGGGCTCCCATACTTTCTTTCTACATTTTTGTTTCTTAAGGTTTAGATATATTCGCAGTATAACACGTTTAGTTTTAAGAAAAACAATCTGAAATGCATATGTGTAATGCTCTAATCTTGTGAAATCTAGAAATAGTTATAGACTGGATAATAAAACCATGGAATGAAATTAAACCTGACGTAATCCAAAATGTATTTAAAGAAATATAACACATCAAATCATCCAAGTGGAACAGAAGATGATTATTTATTCATGGTTCATAGTAACACTAATGACGAAAAATGAAATAGATTTGGATCATGATCATGAAGATATAATGGAATTCAAATCTAACGAACATTTCATGTTATCTAGCAACGATGGTTCAATAAGTATACCATTTTTCTAATTAAACAATATTTAAATGAATGCAGAAATCTAATTTTTGTGCTCATATATTCTTCATTATTTATCCAGCTATCATTTTTATATCCAGCGTATAATACATACCCTTCAATTTTAATCTTACTTTTCATGTAAAAAAGTGCATGCGTAACACTCCGGAAAATACGTATATTTATATTGGTGACACAATTATACCAGTTTTCTTCTCAAACCTTTTTCTTTACTCTTGGCCTTATCTCTTGGATAGGTATTATGTTTCATTTTTCATTTTGTCAACTGTCGAAATTTCTTCTTCCGCATGAGATGAGATAGCATTTTAAAAGAGGAAACATCCATTTCATTACATGGAACTTTTACTTTCATTTTGACAGAAGGATTTAGAAACCACACTTATATCTTAAAGTACTCGAATTTGTAGTAAAAGTGAATACATCTCATGAAATTATTTTTCTTTTCGTACGCATAATACCTTAACTGAATTAGAAATAACAAAATATCATTAAGTTTTCTATGATGCATATAAATTTTCAACTAGTTAGTAATCTATACACATACAGTTATTAAAGATAAAATTTTATTTGTAAAGGGGAACGGAAACACATTCTTCTATGTTGTAGCAGTTTGCATTTGTACAAACACATAAAAAAGGAAACATTTTTAATTGAAATAAACAATTTTTACAATTGTATTACATATATTAAATGTTAACTTAAATAAACTTCTAACCATTGAAGATACAACATTGTAAGAAATGTACACTTTAAGAAAGCATTTTATATGCCTTAAGGAATTTTTCTGTTGAAGTGTATTACACAGAAAATTTCTCAAAATATTTCATAATTTTGAATCTGTTATGTCTTAAAATAATTAATAAATTTGCCATAAGTTCTGCAAATATTTATATTTACCTTTCTAAATTTATAGAAAAAAATATTAATAATATTTTAAATTTGAAATCTACAGCAAAAATATTACTTACATTATGGCATTTTAAAATTCTGTTTTAATTCCACGTGTTTAATATATTCTGAATGTGTCATCCATCACATATTTGCTCCTTTTATTCAAATCATGGGACTGTATTTTGTGTAATTAAAACAATTTATTAAACATTAAGACTTTTAATGAACGTTTTAATTGACTACACATTTCTTAAATCCAATTGTTTCTTTGGTTGTTAATCGTTTGTCATGTGAATGACAGACTGAGTCAGAAGATTTTAGCATCTATCCGTTCTTAATTAGAAGACCTGAAGGTAACATATGAAAATTACTGTTTCTGCGTAGAAAGCTGAATTGTCAGAGATGAGTTTAACCTTGATAATCGTTATCTTGAAGTGGTATCTTGAAGCACAGGATTGAGTTATGCTAGAGAGATGGCAAAAAAATCTTACTTAATATTGGTACTTATTTCGTTTGTTATATACTTTTCTGTGATTCTTGAATGTCTGATTAGTAGAAAAAAATACATAGAAAATTTCTGACGTAGCCTGGTACGACTGAAAAATGGTAAATATTAATGAATTACATCCACATTAAAAATAACTGGCCTCTTAAAATATATTTAAAATCCCTTTTTATTAAGTGTCTTTTATAAGCTTTATTTACTTACAATATTCATAAAACATATTTTATATAAACAATTTTGAACAATTGAAATAAACTTAAAAAGTACAATACCCTGGGAACAAAATTTGCACTTTCTATTTAAGTGTTCCCTTAAATTATTTTTATTTATGTATATTGAATGTTAAACGACAGGCGTAGTTTTTAAAGTCTAAAATTTTGAATTTTTTTAACTGTTTATAGTAATTTAAATGATGAAAAAATATATTTTTCTTTATTACTTTAAATTAATGTAATTTATTTTGTTCATATTCTGTAGACTTACAATATTTTGAATATAAAGTATATGATGGCATTATAAATCCTTCCTTTCTTAAAATATTTTCACGATTGATTAGACTTTACTATACTGTTCGATTTAATCCGGACACACATATTTTTTCTTGTCTGAGTTGGTATGTGATTACCAGAAATATCTCTAACGGCCTCAAACCAGGTTATATCTGCCACCTCAGAGGGCTCACCTTCTTTAGATGGGTACGGGTGTCACAATCCCGAGGTACCCTAGTGATCTTTCCTTTTCCCAAGGGGTTCACTATCTTTGGTAGACACGGATGTCACGACCCCGGGGTACCCCAGTGATCCTTTCTATTTTCGACCCTCCATCTTGCCATCCAATTTCTCCTTTTCTTCTTTTCCCTTCCAGACCACAAGACCTATGAATGTTTGGCGCAGTATAGCCAAAACTGGCTCTTGCGCCATAAAACACCAAACTCATCATCATCATCATCATCCGGTTATATCTGCGTAGCAATAGTGTGGCGGATCGCGACTTCGACTATAATTTACTCATTTGAACAGTTTTTGTTTATCAATAGCTCAGTTGTGAGCATTTCAATGCGGTAGCGGTGGTTATAATTTTACGTTCCGTCTAATACGTGTCACTTTTACTTGTTCAAAGCTGGATATTACTCAGAGAAAGTGTTCTAAAGTAATCGCTCTTAATGAACAATCTTAGTCAACCGTGAGAGATATAGGCACTGTAGATGGTGTGTGTTTCAAAATTTTTTTTTTAAAAATTCAATATTCTGAGCATCCTATCAAAAAAGAAAAGGAAAATGTGGGTGCAAGTGGAAATTACTCCAAGAATTGATGAAATCCTTACAAAAGTAGCAAAATAAATTCAAGAAAGACAAACACAGACCTTCAAAAGGGTTTATTGGATTGTAGTGTTGAAGTGAGTACCTAAATTGTACGCAAAATGCTTCTGGAAGTTGGCCGTAAGACATCAAAACCAAGGAAAAAACAATTTCTAACTCAGATAAGGATGAAAAAACGTTTAGCATGCTCCAAAAAATATTGGTCAGGGACTTTTAACGACCGGAAGAAGACAATTTTCAGTGATAAAACACATTTTTTGTGCAGGGATACAAATTAAGTTACAGTTAGACGAAATAAATATGAAACTGCTACCAAATCATATCCAAAGACTGCAAAACACCTTTCTAAAGCGATGTTTTTACCTCAACAAATGGCACCAGAAGCTTAATTCATTTTAAAAGCATGATGAATTCTGTCAAATACATAGAAATATTGCTCAGTAGTATTGTTCCATTAATAGAAGCATTTCACAGTACATTTTAATATAACTTGGTACTTACACAATTCAAAATTAGTGCAGACTTATATGAGGGAAAATGAAATAGAAAGGCCTGGTATAATTCACCAGACCTAAATCCTATTGAGAAATTATGAAATATTCTCAAGAATCATTTAGCTATGATAAATTGCACGAGGATAGAACAAATGATAAAATTTGCTACACAAGTGTGGTTCTCCGATGATAAAATCCCAAGTACATGTGCGCTACACTAGTGGTCAATGCCAAAATGTGTTGAAGAGACTATTTCTGCTAAAAGAGGACATACTTCGTACTAATAAATATTTTTCAGTCTACGTAAATGTTTAAAAGCTAAGGTTTTAGAAAAAAATCACTTTTTCTATTTATCCCAAATAATTGAAAATGTATAATAGTGTATTAAAAAAAGAATATAGATAGTAATGAATTGATGTTCAATGATACAATTAAGTATAAAATGCCCCCCTTGAATTCTAAAATTTTTATTCATTATTTTTGCCTTTTTCAAATCTGATGAATTATATGTTTAGAATGATACAGAATATAATAAACAGGTATGAAAATATTTTGTGACGAAAAATATTTCTCTTAAATATAATTATCAAAGAAGAAAAAATTGCTACATGTGGGAGATAAACATATGTAATTAATAACAATAATATTCACGCCGTTATTTTTTTCCCAATGCAATTAAGAAACTTATTCCACTATCATTATGGAAGAAAAGCTAACAAAAAGTAATTAAAATAACAAATAAAAGTAGTGGATCCTATATTTTTAGAATTAATTATGGAAATATTCATTCGCAATGAAATTTAATTTTCTTTTATGCAGGCCAATACATTTTATTATTGTTTCTTTCTAAATAGAGTCGAAATTTTTGTCTTAATATAATGCTATTTATCTGCAAAGGCAATCTATTTTCTCTCCTACTTCAGCTATTTATCCCAATTTGGCTAATCCCCACCATAAAGCACAAATTAGAAGTACATAATTATTCCACATTAAGAGGAACTGTAATTATTTCAATTGAAACTGAAATACGAAAAAGTATGAGCAATTCATTTTTAAGAATCTGGAAAAATGCGAATGTATACGATATATTTTTCATTTATTTATTATTTAAGGGTGTACGGTGTATATTTTCAACTGCTTTTTTAGTGTCTTCAGGAATTACTGATTTAGATTTTCAATTTTATGTATTAGTAAAAAAATAAAAAAGAAAGAAAAAGGAGCATGCATGTACAATATTCAACATACGTATAATTTTGATAACCTGATTACCACGCATTGCATTCTTGTTGTAATTGTAAGATCTCAATTAAATTATTACTCTGTTATTAAAAAGGTCTTTAAATTATTCCATTAAATCTTCATTTATATTTCACATTTATATTATATGAGAAGTAAATAATTTTTAAATGACAACCAGAAAATAGTTGGAATATTAAAATCATTATAAAACTGGGTTGTAACGTCCTAAGCATATAAGTGATGACACTTGTTTGGTATTTTGAAGTTTTATTTTCACGCACACAGGACAGTTCACAGACATTAAATAATTTACATTATATATACGTTTTAAGAAAAAAAAACATTAATATTCCGAGCGTTGACATTTGTAGAGAAATAATTCCTTACGCTCGCTGATGGAGCTAAAAATATAATCCCTCTTGTCGAGAGGAAATCAGACACTTTCAGAAGCTCTACACGCTCACGGATGGAGCACACAAAATCTTGGCCTCTCTCGTCGAGAGGTAATCACACTCCTAATTTCCACACTGCGCTCACTGGCTGAGCCGCCTGAATCAACCGCTCTCGTCGAGAGGTAAATACCGATTGCCTCTGGCTTGGCACTCGTGCATGCGCAGTGCTTCGGATCAGTCCGCGTTGCCACCTAGAGTTTTAGAAGAGGTCTAGAGTTCGTTACATGGTTATAATCGGACCCAAATTCAACTGATTTTTTTTCCAGGTAAAATAAAGGTAAAAGCCCATATTCATCGAATGATAAACCTCTAATTCAATAATTGTTTCAACATCGGAAAAAATCATTATTAACTGTATTAGAGAAAATTGGAATGTTTTAAATAACATCCTTTTTTGTCAGGAATAGAAAAAAGATTTTCTTGTAAGTAACAAATTTCGTCAGCCATACGTGCGTTATTTGACTTAAAAGGTGCAGATGAGTCATGAGTGTAACCTATCTTGTATTGAATAGGACAGGAAACTTCTTTTCTTATCTCCTCCTACTCTACAATGCAGGAGAATATCTTAATGGTTACGTTACATTTGATGACGGATTGCATATCTGTGCAACAAAAGTTCAGGAAACTGTTGATTTGTCGCAGCCAATGGATAGCGAATACTGCAGAGATTAATAATGAGATTGATAAGAAATTGATAATGATAACTGATAAGAAATTGATTATGATTATTAACAGATGTAGCTTCTTTTCTCCTGTTTTAAGCAATAAATAAATAAAAAAAATTAAAAACAGTATCCAAGTAATATTAAATTATGTAGCAAAAACATTTTTGACATTAAATTACATATTATTATACACACGAGCAATGCAATTGAATTTAATAAATTATGTAGAAAATTATATATTTAGGAAGAAATTATTTATATTGCAATTGAATATAACTTCCCTAGATGAATATTTCTTGCAGAATATAGCAATGCTTTTCAATTAGTTTTCAGTTATTTAACGCGACAAAAATATATATCCAGCTTCAGTTTTAAGGAAAATTTAAATTTCTATGACCATACATTTATATATGACTTTAAACTTAAATATGTTTTGATTAATTTAGACAATTTGCTAAAATTACTTAGAATACAAAAAACTGTTTTGCTCATTAATAATATTTGTAAGAAAATGAAATTATTTATTGATCTAAATGTTTAATTACATGTAATCTCAGGGGAAAAATTGGAGTATTATACTATGCATTGAGCAATTACTTATAAAAATACTGAAAGCAAAAAAAAAAAGGATTATACGATTTGTATTATTATCATTTCTATTATCCTGATATTTCTTTACAAGTTTGTTTAGCAATACATAGGCCACAAAGCAAATTAATAAATTTAAAGTAGAAAAACACACTAGAAATAATAAAGAAAATATTTTCTTAGAAATATAAATAAAACATTAATAGAATTCCTTTAAACTTCATTACTGAAACGATACAATTTGGGCAGATATTAATAGTTATAAAAGACATGTTGCATTTCACTTTTAAAACAAGTTAAATTGTCTCAAATCAGCAGAAAGATGAAAGTAAATAATATAATATGAAAGTATATTAAACAAAAGTAATTCGTTCTGTAATTGCTTTTGTTTTAATATCTTGTGTAATTATGAATAGGGTTATGCCAGCTTAAAATTGCTGATCTTTTATCTTATGTTGAAAATGTTTGATAATTTCTTTTCTTTTACCACTACTTTTTCTACAATTTATTTTAATCATATTTTACAGAAATGATTTTAATCTTTCGTCTTTTCACATTGTCTGAATTTTATACGCAGTAAGTGTATGACCTATTTATTTATTATTAATATTTTTCTCAAAATGAGACAAATATTAATTAAGCACACGAATGTATTTTGCACGTCATAAAACCGTTTCTTCTTTCCTTAGTTCTTTATTATGATCCTTGGAAATAAAATAAAATACATTTAAAAAACATAATTTTAGCAGCCTTTTGAATTCATTATGAAATAGCATGCACACGCATTCACAACACACAAAAAACCCCTAAAAAGACTTCTTAAAAATTTATAAGCAACAAATCCTAATCAGTCAAAAAGGTTTTATGATACATTTTAATGAACAGTCCCTTCTAATTTGTATAACTTGGTAATAAATCAACCAATTTATCAACAGAGCAAAAAAAAATTTTATAATAGGGTTTTATTTAAAAAAAAGCCTGTACATAGATTCAATCTCTAGAATCAAACAAATGCTGATCCATGTTTGTTTTTCATTACTAAATAGTCAAACTCCCAATCGTCATGAAACCATATATTTTCTTCGAATATTTTTCGCTTTTAAGATAGGGATAAAAAATTAGTTCCCCCCCATAAAATTACATTTAAAGCATTTTAATTCGTTACCATAGCCGTTCCAAATAAAAAAAGAATACCCAATTCCCCCCCGTACGACAAAAAACAGGAAAAAAAAAAATTTGAAAAATTTGTTTTTTTGGGAAAAAAAATTCTCCCCAAAATTTTTTAATACAAAGGTTCTTAAATAACAAAATTTTCCCAGGCAAAGGGCCCCCCATGGGGGGGCCCGTTTAAAAAGTTTTTCGGGGCCGCAGGTTGAGTATCGCTGACATAAATGGTATAATGATACAAGTGTAGACAAATTCTGAAAAGTTTAAAAATGCAAATTGAAAGAATTACAAATCTACAAATGATGTCTCAGTCATTCAGGAAATGCTATTTACTTATTTAAGTACGACATATTTAGGCAAAATACGAAGGATATTGGAGATTGATTTCGTAGTCTGAAACCATGGTTAAGTTACGAGGTTTATCGTTCTAGAAACAGTTATACATTTAGTATTCAAGTATTACCAGGTTAATTTTCAATACTATTGCCTCCGTGCAACATATGGCCCTAGACATTAAAATTGAAAGTAATAAAAAAAAGGGGGAATAATGTGAATTCAGAAAAATAAACCAAAATATCGATTATTTAAATAATTTTATTCCTTGATATATATAAAAATAATTTAGCACTCTTCAACTTAACGATGCACATGAGTATCAGTAAATAATTATAAAATAAAACTTAACTTGCTTCAAAGATATAAAAGTTTTCTCTAGCAATATAGGAGTTTTGAATCTGATTTGAAACCAGAAAAAAAACTTTTTTGCGTCAAGCAACTGAACAAGAGATGGAAGGTAAAAATAATAATAACATTGATTTATTTGTTTTTTGTTGTTTCGATATCGGTAAACTAAAGTCTACAAACTCTACCTGTTTGTAGACAACCACATCAAAAAACTCAGGGCTTTAAATTAATGTTTTTTTTTTCAAAAGTGTGTTTCAGATAAGGAAAAGGCAAATTTGTTTCATATTGTGATTAAGATATTTATAAAATCACTATGATACTTTTACAGTGCTAAACTTTTCTCTCTCTCCTTCTCATAAATTTTAATTAATAAAAAATCAGTTTTGATTTCTATATTGCGTGGTCCGTCGCCAAATACCCTCGTGTAGCTGAACAGTGTGACGTTAATATTCAATCAATCAATCAATCAATCACCACCACACCCACACACACACTCAATTGATTTCTATAATTATTTAAAATGGAATTTTTAACATTTTCTTTCCTTCCATACTATTGATGAAGTAAATGATTCATATTCGTGTTAGTTCCTAAGAAGAAAAGCTGTGTGTGTGTTTTTTTTGTTTATTATTTGATAAAAAAAATATTTCTTTTGAAAAACTAACTAGTTATTATAGTAAAGAGTGAAAATTACTTATACTCATACAAACAACAATACAATTTTCAAAAAAATTTTAATGTTTTAAAAAGAAAAGTTCTGATTTTAAAAGGAGTTACAAAAAAAATGATTGAAGTATTTTAAAAAAAAGGGTATACTGTTTTGAAAAAAACATGCAATTTTAAAAGTTTAAAGGGGAAATTTAAAACCACATCTGATTCTTAGTTTGAGAAGCAATGTCGATTTAAATAAGAAGAGTTAAATACAATAAAATGATTAATACACTGCAAATTTTTTCCCTTTTTTCCTTTTTTCCTGCACCCCGAAAAATTTTTGGTAATTTATTTACTGTTATATAAATTAAAATGGAGGTGAAATTTCAAAAATAAATAAAGGAAATGTCTTATCTGAATGTAAGCTTTTATATAGAATTATACGAATGGAAAAAACCCGGAATTTTAAAAAGCCCCCGATAAAAAAAGGGGCCCCCCTTTTTTTATTTCTGTGGGGTTTTTGGCAAAGGGGTTTAAATTTTAAAAATTTGTTTTAAAAAAGCCTTTCAAAAGTTTTTTTGAAAAGCAATTTTATCATCAAAAAATCCATAAACAAAAAGGGCAAATTTCAAAATAAAAAAAAAAGGAAAGGAAAAAATAAGAGTTTATGGGAAAAACTATATAAAAGAGCACAAAAAAAATATTCCTTTTTGGAAGTATAAAAATGTTTCTACTGTGGCCCGTTACAACCAAAATTTTAACGTTAAAGGAGAAAAAAAATACACACACACATACACAAAGAAAGAATTATGTTCATCATATAACAAGTACAAGATCTGCAGTAAGAGACTTGGGAGGAATTGCAATATTTCGTTTAGGGGGTCATTTCCTGTACAAGCGAGCCGATAAAAACCCAAATGCCCTGTAAAGGGTTTCCGTTTTTTGTCTACCTGTTTTTTCCCCGCGAAACGAAACACTTCCCCCCTTTTATCGTAATTTTTTAAAAGGGAAAATTTTAATTTTTTTTTTCCACGTAAATTTGGTTTTAAAATGGGAAAAAAGTGTGGGGAGAAATAACGAATTTTTTGTATAGTTTTCCCTACCCCCTATTTTCGTTTTTTTAAACCCCCTTAAGGTGAAAAAAAACGAATCCCCCTTAAAGTTTATGTTTGGGAAAATTTGTTTTTTAAAAATAAATGGTTTTGGGATTTTTTTAAAGCCACCCCCTTTTTTATTTTTTCTTTTTTAAGGGTAGAAGCTATTTCTTTTATTTAATGTTTTTTAAAAAAATAAAAGTGACATGAGAGCACCGATAATTCATTTCACCATTTTTATAAGTTTTATTTTCTAACATTTGTGTGACTTAAAAAAATTTTATACTACTAATTTTAAAACTACTTTAGAAGTCCTGAGTCTTTTAAACAAAAATAGTAAAAAATAAACATTCACTCCCAAAGGGAAGTAAAAAAGGGTTTTTAAAAAATAGGGATAGTTAAACTCCTTTTTTTTATTTATATTATTATACGATATAGTAAGTTTAAAAACTTCATTCATAAATTTTAGTATTCTAGTAAAATTAATTTTTAAATGAAAAATGTGACTTTCTGTTGATTTCGGGTTTGCTGATTATATTAAAATTAATTTGCATTCTTCAAAACTGATATGAAAAAAGTAAAAGTAAAAATGATTGATTTTGCTTGCATTTTACAATATTTCAATAACTTGTTGTGGATTAATATGAAAGGGAAAAAACTATTTTTCCTTTTTAAAACAAAAAAATTTATTTTAAAATTTTTTCTTTTCTTTTTCCTCTCTCTCTCTCTCTCTCTCCCCCCACACGCAATAATATATTATATATTTATATATATATAATTTAAACCCATCATTATTTTTGATTTTTTTCCAAAACAGGGAAATTTATTGGGTCTTTATTATTTCCAACACAACTCCTACCATTAGCTTACACTTTTTATATATTTATGTATATATTTATCTTGTTCAAATTTGCACACAATCGCTCATAAAATACTTTCTATTCATCCAATGAAGTTCAAATATTTCTTTTAAAATTTTTAAAAAATTGGGACTTGATATAAAACAGTTTTTTTTTTTAAAAATAAATTCATTAATTAAATTTTATTAAAATTTTAAAAAATTTTTTACACCATTTTTAAGCCCAAAAATGTAACTTTTTAAAAAAAATTTTTTCCCAAAAAATGGCGGGACGAAAGGGGTTTTTTCCAAACTACACAAACCGGGTGTGCAATGTTACAACAATGCTAGCAAATCATAATCTTTTTATCAATTCATCTCTCAATTCCTGCTTACTCCATATATATATATATATATATATATATATAAAATAAACTTGTATAATATTTCAAAAACCAGAAATAATAGATAATGAACATAACAAGAAATAACGTAATAAGAATATAAAAGCAAAACATGAAGATCGAAAAAATACTAAAAAGGAACTATAAAAAAGAACCTAGCGAGTCAGAATGCAATTTCGGACTTAGGACCGAATAAGTGGGTTAGACTAGTTTTAAGGCGCCAACCTTCCCCTTTGCAACTCGGTAGGAAAACCAAATAAAAGAAACAAAAATTTAAAGTATATAAAAAAATTCAAAGTATATAAAAATAAACAAAATTCAAAGTATACAAAAACTCACAGAGAGTATGATAAAACCACTGATTAATATTCTGAAACAAATTCTCCCCAATTTCTTAAAGCAGAGGAAAAAAAATTATTATATATATATATTATATATATATATAATGACATATTTTTGTACTTTCTCTTATTATTAGTACTAGCCCACAGTACAGGCAAACTACAGGTCAAAGTTGACTGGCCAAAGAACATTATTTAAACCTACATTATTGGTTTCTAAGGACAAGAGTTTGCTTTTATACTATACAGTGGCTAATATTCCTTACCTTATCGGTCTAGTTATACTAAGGATTATAACTGTTTTGTATATCATAGAATTTTTGGAGATTATATACATATATAAAATAAAAGACATCAAGCAAACACACATACATATTAAAATCAATATATTTCTGAAAATGAGAAAAACAAAATATGGAAATTGACAGAAAACATGATTTACAAGTAGTTATATTTTGTTTTGGTATGAAGCCCTGAGGCTAAGAGGTTATTGCATCGTGCTTCCTCACAAAAGTTCTGAGGTTCAAAACTCGGGTTGAGTTAGGTTGACTCAGCCTTTCGTCCCTTCAGTGAGTCAATAAATAAGTGCCAAGCTTGCTTGGGCACTTAACGCTGGATGTTTCGTGTCAGACATACCACCTGACTATAGCATCTGCTCACGCACCTCAGGGCCCAAGTTCATGCATACTGAGTTGGGCACAATAGACCGTGGCTCTCATAGATTGTTGTGCCACTGGGTTAAGTATATTCTATCTGACTTGGCCACGCTTTGCTGTGGCTTTGTTTTAATACGTTCATTTAATATTATTCTAAGCTACTCAATGCAGTCAAATTAATCTTCGTTTACAAGTTCGGAGAGTTGAAATTAAGCAAAAAAAATAGAAACATAATGATTTTATTTTTGATTATATTGTAATGTATGAATTACTGACGAAGTTGTTAACTAACAACATACAAAGATTTAATCTTATAAATCTATTGTACGTTGATTTTTTGCAATTTTTAATACATATATATATATATATATATATTTCATTGTATAGTAAAAGGAATACTTTCAATATAACTAATCACTAATCGGTACACAATTGTTTTCGGTAACCCGTCTTTTGCTAACTGAAATAGATTCAACTCTCTCCTCCATCTGAGCATGCAGCATATAGTTGCCCATTTGTGAAACATGGATTTTTAAACATCAAATGGACTTTGTTTGGCTTTGAGATTTATTTATGTTAATCGCGAAAACCAAACGAATCGGGAATTGAAGCCTTGTAAATGACATTGAAGATTCTGACGGTATTAGTGGAATGTGTGGAAAAAGATTACAACAAGAACCGATTTCTCCTTTAAACTTTTCAGTTGAAATGTTTGCTTCAAGAAGTTTTCCCGTAGTAGTTCTTTTGTTGATCATATGTTTAGCGTTACATAATGTAGTTGATTTTAAGTTAAGCAGCAGAATAACCAGTGAACCAATCTTCAACCGAAGATTATCTGATATATCTAGAAAATTCAAAAACTCAGTAGAAAAATTTGCAGTTTTGTTTTCATCAACAATAGTGTCGTTTGATTTAAAAGACAATGGATCACCTGGTAACAACTATGCATCTGGAAGTTTATTTCGCCAACATCAACATTTTTTTCTGTCTAAAGTCACAGGATTACACATAGCCAGACATTACCATTATACGTTATATCCGGAAAGACACTCTTATTCAGTTCCCTTTTTGTATGAACAACACTACAGTAATTGTCTGGCAATTTGATACACTGTGTATTGGGATGCAGTTCCACTACACCGTTTCCAATACCCAGTAGTTGGTTAGAAAATATTTGCTCCGATTGATCACCTTGCAAATGAGCTTGCTTGTTTATGGTCAATCGAAGCGTTTCCACGTTTCGCCATAAAAACCGAATGTCTTAAACATGCGTTAATCTCGTAAGCAAATGCAGAGCGAAGACTGACTAGTAATGTCTGTCGGAAATCACCAGACAGTAATACGACATCACCACCGAATATTTTACCACCGTTTAAATCTTTCAAAGTTCTATGTAATGCTTTGAGTGAATGCTTTTGAGCATTGTTGCTCTTATCAGTGAATATGATTGAACTCCTTTGCATTACTGCAAAATCCGGACCCTGAACTAGAATGCGAAACCTTTTCACCTTATGCCGATAATATCTGGGAAATCTACGGGACTTTTTGTACTTTGATTTCAAATTCTAGTTTCTCTCTTCTAGACTCAAAAGGAGATTACTTTCAGTGTTCCTGAGCCCAAAAGTTCAGTCCCTGGAAGAGGGCATTATTGCAGCGTTTCTCAAACTGTGGGGCGTGCCCCTTTGGGAGGCGTAACAAATGAACGATGGGGCGCGAACATATTTAAAAGTCGGAAACAAAAGATTATTTTTAAAATTTACTAGTTTCTTAAAGTAAACAAGCAAAAAAAAACACATTCTGACATAAAAAAAAATATAATACCCTTTTACACTTATATAATACACTTAAAAAGGCATCAGTACTGCAAAATGTATTCCATAAATAATTTGAAAATACTAAGTTAAGAAAAAAAAATTACTAGTGATCCCATGACTGTCTCATATATAAAACTATATACAAAAATTAATACTTATCTTGATTTTTTTGTGCAGTTTATAATGAAACCCTTAACTGCCGATTAAAAGTTACTTGGTTTTCTCCCCAATGCCACCTTTTTCCACAAAGGCGTGCTCATGTGATGTATTAGGTGGGGGAGAAAAAGGAGATAAATAAGTACATCCTTCGCAAACCCTGTTCTTTTGTTGCATTCCAAAGCATTCGGAATAATTTTATGGATATGAATCGTACTTTTTACAGACGTGTATGGGGTGTAACTTGTTTAAATCCTATTGTAGTTTTATCATCAAAGTATCATATTTTTGAATTGAATACTGTGTTATTGCATGAAGGGGGGATTGAAAATATGAATGAATATTCAATCGCTGGTATTGATAGTTTGAGAGCCACTATATTTAAATCTTCTTGCATTATCAGGCAAAGTTACAGGAACTTCTAAAGTTTGATTTCAGACTCTCATGCACCATTCCGAAATACACCAGAAACTCACTTTTCCGGCTCCAATACTTTAAGGGTACGCCTCTGCCATGGTTCGAGTAATAGACGGTTGTCCTGAATTATCCGGCAAAGTTACAGTAATTTCACAGATTGGATAGTAGAATCAGATTAATCGTTTTGAAATACACCAGGGACCAAGTTTTTACACTCCAAGGCTTTTAAGGTAGGCCACTTCCACGGTGTGTCTAAAATTTTTGACATCATTAATTAAAATCAAAACTATGCAATATTTTAAGTTGGACAAAATGATGCACCATATACAAAATTATACTATGATCGGTTGAGTAGTTTCATAGTCTATCGCGGACAAACATCGTGACACGAGATATTTTTATATAAGGATATAGTTTGGCCAGAAAGCAATTTTTGATTTTAGTGGAAAACAAATATTAGTTCTTTATACACAAAAAATAAAATTTTATCTGTCAAGTACCTCCTACTGTGTTTGATGAATTTTTGCTTATATTCCAGTAATTTCACTATTCAGCGCTCATAGAACTTTTGCTCTTGATGAACAAAATATCCCAACAATTTAAATTGCAGGTCGTCACTTGATAAAAATTTGTACAGTTAATTAGAAATTGCTTATGTGCTTCAAAAGAAATTTTAATCTGATAGTGCAAGGTAAAAATTTGACTTGCCAACCAAGCTGAAATAATTTCGTACGTAATTTTCGTTTAAGAAAATGCCTAACGTGTCTAATATCTTTTTAATGTAATATTATTGTACACACAAAGTGGTTTTCTTTATTAGTAATAAACCTCTCCGAAAAGAGTAAATTGCATTACTTTTATAAAAAATATGAATCACAAGTATTGATTCGTTGAATTAAGAAAATTTCTTTCAAATCATACACACAGAATCCAACTCTAGAATATGGTAATTATCCTAGACATCTCTATTAACTTTTATCTAATATGTTCATACATTTAGTTTTTACAAATAAAACAGACAGTTATAGTGTGATTCAAGTCTATTATAGACTTCGTTTGTCTTCATTAGCTTCAGAATGTCGGCGAGAATTTTAGTCCTATTTAAGTGAATAATCTCCTGAAAGAAAATATTATTAACATATTCTGACAAACATGTTCTACGCAACTAAGGTCTTACTGTGAGTGTCAGCCGCTTTCTAGGTTCTGTGAAAATAAAAGATGAAAATATATATTGTACTCAATGTTAAAAATCATCACAGACTATAGCAACCTAAATGTATGTGGTAAGAGACTCGTACCTTCAACAGAAGAATACGAATAGAAACATAAAGATATCTATATTTGATCGTACCGAAATTACTTTCTCTCTTGTCAACTCAATATGTACTTTTTATCAAAGTAGCGAGGTTGAATTGATATTTTCATCAGCTTGAAAGAATAATTTTTAAAACGTCCAAAACAAATGTACTCATACATTTCTAATCACTTTTCTTAAAACAATTATTCAAACGTGTGCAGCATTCTTATTTGTATTATAGTTTTTACTTTTACTATTTTCAACAGAAATATGTGATATAAACTTGGACATAGAAAATCTATTATATCTTTGATACTGATTCTTAAGTCAAATCTGTAAATTGTGTTTCGCTTCTTTAAACATACAATACAATGAAATATTTCCAAGAGCATTCGATAGAATTGCGAATCAGCGCTTTATTAAATTGTATGGTTTGTTTATTTTTAGTTCAATACGTCCTCTCAATGTTAATGTTTTTATTAAGCAGGATACTCAGAAAATAGGATGTCATCCTCATATGAAATATAAAATTAGGAATAATAATTCATATCATTTTCAAGGACTTCGTATTTAACATAAATATTATGTTTAAATACATTAACTGCAAAATATACATTTTAAATTTATTACGTGTTTTAGAAAACAACAACAATAAACGGAGAATCAATACTACTATAACTTGCGAGTAATTGTTTTGAATTGCTCACTTTTTAAAACATATATCCCAAAATAAAGATGAAATTCCTCCTCAAACAATGAGTCGGTGATTACTTTAAAAATATCATGAACAAATTTTTTTAAGTGCTTTTCGGAATATAATTTTGCTCCCCTTTTTTTTCTTCAATAGTTGTAATAACCTTCAGCACTATCTTGATATTAGTATACTTTCCACCATATTGTTGCAAATTGTCGCCGAGTTGTGCGATAACATTGCAATGTGTTTAGTTTAATCGCATGAGTTTACAATAGGATTCTAGTACATTGTTTATTTTTATAGTGGTATTTTCAAGCTACTATTTAATTAATTTTTTAAATAACTTTTCCATATCGAATGATGTTGCATAATTCGTGTTCTATGTTTGAGATTTCTTTTAATTGGATAACGGACATCTTAAAATTTATACGTTCAATAATCTATATTTAAATAAGTAGGAAAAATACATGTTTAATTATAGATTTAACAAATGTATGTTTTTAATCAATTTTATTTTCTAAGGGTTCAATTCCTTTAAACCAAAGTCAATGTTTCACTGATTTCAGCCATTATTTAGAGCGATAAATGTGGTAGAAACATAACAATTGTAAATTGATCTGTCAAATTTTTATGGTGTATGTCACGGTGAGAATTTGAACTGCTATGACTTTCCACCACGAAGAATTCTTTTTGCGAATTCCCAGTCAATTTTTTCTTAATACTTAAGTTTCCTTTGCTTTCAGCCTCAAATTACTATTTTTTTTTTAAAAAATGTTGCCTCTCGTGTTTATTTTTATTTTTTTCTTTTGAAATTTAAAAATTCTTCATATGTATTATATATTCTTACCTTTGGACATTGTTCAATGCAATAAATTTGGTAGAGACATAACAATTGTAAATTGATCTATCGAATTTTTATTCTGTATGTTAAGGTAAGAATTAGAACTGCCGTAACAATCCACCACGTAGAATTCTTTTTTTTTAATGGTAGTGAATTACGAATTCCCACTTTTTAACTTTTAATAAATGATTTCATAATTTTTTACATTTCTCAAAACCTCATCACTTTTTTTTTCTGAACACTTGATAATCCATTGCTTTCAGCCTCAAAGTACTATTTAAAAAGTATTGCCTTCTTTGTTTATTTTGTTTTCTTTAGTAATTTAAAATTTCTCATTCTCCATTTTTTTATCCGGGTACTCATACTTCTCAGATTAGTTTTACATGGGAAATATCAGCACATTTCTTACTGTTTCATTTTAGAAATCTTCTATTAGGCTGTTATAAGTCTATATTTTTTCGAATGATTCATCAGGTTTCAGTCAATTTTATTTTATTAATTAGTCTTTTTTTCAGAACTAAGCAGATATCTCGATAAAATAAAAATGTATCAAGTCTTATATATATAGAAGGAGAGATTATCCAAAAAAAATCCATTCATTTTTATTTTAAATAGAAGGAAATATAATACAACGAAAATTTACACAAAATATTATTCTTTGAAAGTTTTTTCATGCATCTTATAAAGTGCATAACAATTAAAAAATTGCAAGCATATAAGCCCGTGCTTGCCAAATTTATCATAAAATAACATAATTCTTTAAAATCTTTCCTTTTATTATGCTTTAAGAAAATGGAAATAATTTTAGAAAGTTACTGGGGAATATATAAAAAAATTCAGGCATCTTTTAAAACTATTTTCTCCTTTAAAGCGGTATATTTACTCATTAAACATCTTCCGCTAAATATGGAAAATAAATTATATACTTAAAGGTTATTTCAATTTATGTCTTCTTTTTGTTCCGAAATCTCTCTTTTTCTTCAAAACTAAGAAGAATGATGTGGACAAAGATAAATTACAGATATTAATTCTTTTTCATATTGTTGACAATGAAGATGAAACTGTTCAAGTCAAAATTTTTCAATTCAACCATATCTAAACTCTGACTGATTAAAAATTGTTCCTGTGTGGAAATTCATCGAAGAAAATTCTCTATCTCAGCTTTAATTTCCAAATTCCTTTGATGTTGAGGTTATCTATAGAAGTACAAACAATAAAACTTTTCAATTAATCTCTGTTTTAGATTTGTATTGTCCTGATTAATTATTAAGGTGTATGGCAGAGTTAAATATTCGCTTTTTCTGGCGTATAAAATTAAATTATGCTCTGATAAAAGTAAATGAAAGAAAAATCCAATAATTAACGAGGGATATTTATTCATCGGCTTGCATTTTGTAGATTAATTAATTTTTCTATCAGAAATATTGTGACTCCATATGCTTTTAAAGCAGTTGTAACACAAGGGTTGGGTATTTTAAACTTTGTATTCCAGTAATGTATTAAGTAAAGAAATTCCTTTCATGGATAAAGCGAAGCCTTTTTATTAGTAATACTATGGTGTGGGGAGGGCTACAACCTGCCCACCTAATGGTTATAAAATCCTATTGTAATTTTAATATAGCTGTTCGTACTCATTGCTCAATTTGTGAAACTTAATTTACGTTTATTATGTAGTTCTATTTGTGTGTTCTTTTTTCGTAAATTCTTTCTTATCACTATTTGTCAGTTAACTTCATCACTAAAGCTGCATCAAGGAACATTTCATTCCTAAATCCTGAGATTTTGATAAAACTACAGCTTTTGCAGCTTCCGCGAAAGTTGATTATTTAGTTCCGCTGATTGCTGATAAGTCTTCGTATAAACAATTGCTTTCTTCTCACGCAACGATTCTAGTCCAAGCAATCATTACGATATCGTTGCGAGAGGTTCCAAACTATCGCAACAGTATTGGTAACATTATATGAAATGAAGCACATGGTTGCCAATAATTCAGCGCGTACAACACATATAAAATCAGTGCTGCCAACTTGGCGAGTTATTTGTAATGTCAGTAATGTTGAAATAGTTTGTGTAATAAATTTTTCTTATACAGAGAGTGAGATAATTGTAAGTTTTCACTTATTAAAAATTATTGGTACAAACATTTTTATAAACATTCTGTCTCTCCCGATGATTTTAATAGTCGTAAAATTCTCACGATTGAGAAAAACTAAATATGTCAGTAAAAATTTCACTTCATTTACAAATATTTAAATTCAACACATTTTACATTTATCGGTGAAATTAAACATGTTTCCTCCCTCACATAGTCAATCATTTTTAAGTATTATTACATCGTATTTTTAAAAAAAAAGTTCAGTAGCTCTCTCTCTCATTCGCTTTAGATAAAGACTCGAAATTGTATATTTAAACACTTTTTTTCCGATTTTGAAAATCATATATTTTGGTATCTTAAATTAGTTCTTATGATGAAAATGATTGAATGTATATGTATTACCTCAAATGTCCTTTGTTTCACAAGTGAAAAAACTGAAATCACACTATCTTAATATGTTATTATAAATTGAAAAGTTTATTTTTAGTGTGCTATATACAAAATTCCTTATAAGCTTCAAACAAACATTTTAAAGTGATTAATTTTTAACTAATATAATAGGCATACATTTCGTATTTTGCTTTTTTTAAATCGCTTTCTAGGCAGCAGCATTACTTACGCAAGGATATAACCTTCTTAAATTTGAATTACTGGATTATAACTCAGATTACAGGCTTTAAATATACTGTAGTGATTTTTACACCATTAAAGGTGCATAAAACCCATTATTCCTAATTGTGGCATTTTTATAAATATTTGATGTTTCAATATACATTTTAAACCAATGTAATAAGAAAGTTTTTATTAATATACTTCAAATTAATATTATTACAACGTGTATGGTTATCTAACTTCAATTTTCACAATGATATTGTGCTTAGACATCCGTTTACAATTTTTTTCAAATTCAGCTCCCTTGGATTACGTTCACACCACCGAAGATTCCTCAAGAATTTTCGTAATAAATCTTAACCACTCCGAACTCTGTTTCAAGGGTGACACTAAATTTTATTGGGGTGACGAGCAGAAAAAAATATTTAAAAATATTAAAGAAGCTTGAACTTCGGATCCTCCCTCTACTTGGGCTTTCATTACAAAACTGTCCCAATGAGTTACATACTGATGCTGATGTTATAGCATCAGAGACATCCTCACTCGAACACAAGAAGGTGAAGCAAAACTCAGTGTCAATTCATCCAGAGTTTTGATGAAAGCCGAAAAAAATATTTAACCACGGAGAGGAAATGTATTGTATCTGTGTAGGCCATTAAAAACCCCGATAATAAATCTGTGACAAAACATTTACTATAGTGACCCATCACCATTTTCTATGTTGACTGGCTAGTCTGAAAGATGCATCCAGAAAACTGGCAAAGATGGGCTGAACGACTAAATGGATACGAAATCACGGCAATAAATAAAAATGGATATGAAATCAAGGCAGCATATAAAAATGGACGGAAACACGAAGATGCCTTTAACCTCACATAATATCCATTGGAAAACAATGCGTCAACATTTGAAAGAAATATTGCTGATATTGCTTCACACACACACACCTTTTACCCTCATTAAAAAAACCCGGGTTTGCCTGAATAATACAAGGGAAACCTTGGCAGGAAGAAAAAGCGTTGCGTTTTTGTAAGCCTCGGAAAAAAGGTTGGCTCCCAAAAAAAACTTTTGTTCAACCGAAAAATTTTTATCCAGGTTTAAACGCGTTGGGAAAATTACAAAAAAAGGGGTTTTTTTTTAAAAAATTCCCCCCAAAAAACCCGAAAAAATCTTTGAAAAAGGAAAAGTTTGAACAAATTTTAAATTTTTGTCAGGGGGAACAAGTGGACCGTCATCTGCACCGAATATTTACATACTTTGTCATTACAAGACATGTACCGATGGCAAAAGCAACCAAAATAGCCAGATTGATGCCAGAAAAGAATGCTTTTGATACAGGAAGTGCTGAGGTTCACCATTGCGGAGGAAGGCCAGGTGCTTCAAGGAAAGATAATTTATAGAATTTTGTTTGGCTTGGTTGGCTGGCAGCGATCCTCAGAAAATGACTTAACAAACATTTTAATAAGACTCCTGCTGACATAATTACCATCTATGTCGATATTGAATATAAATACGGGGATAAAGTACTGCATTTCGTCACACTCGCATACAATACAACTAAGAGACAACTGGTTTATCACCTTACTTCTTTTCTACATGGATATTAAGCCGAACACTATGCTACTCTTTCAACCTAACGATGCAAATGATGCTTATATAGGCCATTATATAACAAAATCGCAAGAGGTAAGACAGTTAGTTCTGTTGGCATTAAAAGTGCAACAGAAAGATAAAGAACGTTATGACACTCGACGTCAAATGATACGTTATAAGTGTTAGGATCCTGTTTGAATTTCTATTCCATCAGAAAGGCTGGACTACACGAAAAAAGTGTTATAAAAAAAAACCGGGGCCCTGTTTGGTTACTATTGTCTGGACGAAAGACGTAGAATACTTTGATCTATCTTCAAGCAAACACAAGCACAAAGACGTCCTCCATGTAAAACGTTTGAAGCCCTATCATGAACCTGAAGATCAAGACTCCACTGTAAATGAAGCGAAAAATACCCCGGCGTACCTCGGCATTCAACAATCCTACTTTGGTACAATAACGCAGGAAAGAAAACCAGGCTGATTCTTCCCAAAAGAAGCGTTGTTTTCTTCAGGAGTGAATGATTCCTCTAAGCAACCAAACCTAAGTAGTTCTGATGTAACGTCTTTAGCTGAGAGACACAAATTTTCAATTTCAGACCAAGACTATTCTTTAAAAGTTACACTCAGAAAAAAATTAAGTTAATTTATTCTTTCTTTCCATGTTCTCTGAGTGTTCTAGGGTGTCTTTAATTATTCAGGAGAGTGTTTCTGAAATGTTCCGCTTGATTGTCAAAGTCTGGGTTCGTTCAGTTCGATGAACGTGTTCCTTATCCTTTTCCCTCTTTATTGTGTTTCAGCGTGTCAATATTATTACGAAGTTTCGTTTAATTCACATATATGCTTTTTGAGTTGCATTTTTTAAATCTGTTGCCTAACAATTGGGAATTACTGTATCTATTATTTTAATATTTATATAACGTGCCTTTCTTCTGAGCAAGCACTTATATTTTTAAACAAGAAATGGACTCTGGGAATCTTAAAAAATTACTTTTTATATTAATATTATATTTCTCTAAAGATCCAATACCTTAATACAGGATATGATTTTAATTTACGTCGATTTGCAACGCAACACGAAGGGTTAATTTTGACCCACGCTTAGGCGATCACGGATACGAACCTGTGGCCCGACAATGCCAGTCATGATTTCACACTCATGCTCAACACAAAACTGTCAAATAGTTATGGAAAAAGTACAGGTGATTCATCAGTCACATTGTAAGATCTGGTTTATTGGTTCAGACTTAGACATGTAAGAATTTAATGGAAGGACATTACGAGGAAAGTTTTTCGAATTATTTAATGAGGATGGTAATCTTTTCCCACTGCATTTCTTCATTTTACCGTTTGCATGCAGGCTACAACAAAATAATTATAATTAGATAAAATCTACAGGTTTTATAAATAATTTGAAATAGCAGTTTAGCTAAGGAGAACGAAACAAAAAGATAGAGAAAGGTGACAAAACCAAATAATATTAAATAGAAAATAGCTTAAAACACAACTCTCTGATATTTAGAATTAATCATATCACATCAGTATTCAGTTCTTAAAGATTTAAAACCAATTATTTGGTAACCGTGAAAAAAGAGAAAGCAATATCCCTAATGACTAATTATTCAGAACTTCTTTTCTCTTCTGATAAAACTCCTGGTCGAATTCTATTTAATTAAAGTTTCTTTGATTATACTAATGGCATGGTTCATTTTTAAAGTGTATTTTGGGCATTATTGACAACGAGCACATTAAAGTGGAGTTCTATGATATTTCAGTTTTAAATATACGCACTAGCGAATGGAAAGTAGTAAAATGGCAATTTCAATTACCGTGTATAAAACTTAAGTGTTTACTGAGTGATATGCTTTTCTGACATGTATTCCAATTTAGACATTGATGTGAAATTAAAAATGCTCTAAAAATGTGACCTTTTACATAACTTTTTTTCTAAAGAATATCTTATGAAGTCTATACTTAAAAGATAGCTGAAACTGCACTTGAATTTCTAAAACCACTGACATATAATGCGTGTATTCCTAAACTTAACATTGCGATTTTTTTAAAAACATTGAGAAATTTGATCTGCTAAACATTTCAAGGATTTCCTTAAAAATAATTTACAAGGGTACACTTCATTGAATGTTCCAGTGCATAGAATAAACATTCGGAACACACACCTAAATCAACGAATGTATTGTAATTGTTATTCTACTGCAATGGTATTAACCTTCCAATTTTGGATGAAGAAGTAAGATTCGTCCTTTGAAAGCCAATGTTCGATGGCCACTAAAATAGGTTGTGCGCATACTACATTTTATTGGAGCACCTTTCAGTCACCTTTTCCAGTACTTAGATGCGAAAAGAACTGACACAAAATATTTTTTTGAATAGAATTAGTAAAATCTCAGGGAGAGTAAAAAACTGTTAATGAGAGACATATTTTCTACCAAAGAAATGGATGTAAAATACTTGAGCAAATATCAAAGATATATTTTAGATATATGTCAGACATTCAAAATTGGTAACTGGCAAACCGATTTGCATAATTGTGATGATGTGTACTTCATGAAATAATTTAAAGCAATTTTCAAATTATTATTTCTTTTATAAATGCTAACAAATTTTAAGATTCGAAGCTGTATTTTTAAAGGTAAATTTGAATTGTTTGACAATAACTTGTGAAAATGGAAATGTTTTAAAAAAAACTTATTTAACTTGGTTAAGTAAACCCACCACGTGACAATGAAAATGAAGCGCCAAAAAAAAGTGGCTAAGAGGTGAAAAATCTCCTCAAACACGGAAAAAAAAGCATAAAATAATAGTGAGAGATGTTTATTTTGAATTATTTTTCGTTATGGAGTATGGGTAACGGTAGTAACTATTCTTGCTCAATAAATTGGAAATCCAACAACAACTTTGATCCCCGTCTCAATGCATTTAGAGTTTCTCTGAGAGTGGCACTGACTGGACAAGTGGCCTCCAATTATATTGCATGTTTAATTGATTATAGTTAAGAAAAAGTGGGGATAGAAAATCAACTGTACATTTTATAAAGAGCATTTGTTGGTATATGCTTAAATGAGATTGCCAAAGGTACTGGACACCTCCGAGAAAAAAGGAACACCACTACCCATAGCACATCTTAAACGTATCGTAAACCAATCATAATGCTCTCAATCTGCACTAGAAATAACCTGCTGTCATACATGATAGAGAGCCCCATACAATTATAATGTACTATGCTGTTAGGCATTTCATTGACATGATCGCACATTTCACAGGCATTTCTCTAGCTGTCCCTACGTCATTTTCACTCTCGTACACATCAGTACCATTATGCAAACAAAAGCATGACTCGTTTGAGAACACGAAATTTGTCATTCACGATTATTCAGCTGACACTAATGGATACGGAGTCTATTTAATTTGGAGTTTTGTTTTGTTATCACTATTTTGTCCGGTTTAGAAGCTGCTACGGTCCAAACCTTTTCAGGTTACTCTGTGAAATAATATTTGGAAGAGTTATAGAACTACTGAAATTAACAAATCTAAAATCCAGCCCTCAGCTGATACTACACAGATTCATCAGAATACAAATGTTCTAAATCCAAATATTGCTGAAAGAACTGAATATTTCCCGCATGAACAAAACTATATTATCAAGATATATGTTATAAATGTAAACGTATGTTTGAATGTTTGGTAGTCTTTCACGGAAAAACACAACTGAATGGATTTTATGAAACTATACAATAATATAGCTTATACATTAAAATAACAAAAAGGCTATAATTTATAAAGGTATTGAGTGAAGTTTCCAAGTATAACGATAATCGTCAAGAAAGTAGAAAAAAATTCTGCCATCTGCAAAAACGCCCGTAAGAGCATACATCTATTTTTTGTGTGAAGCAAAGCTATCCCTTTTGTTTTGTATACGTCATGCCTCAGTGCGCGCTTGATTTTAATTTATTCCGCGTTCATCAGTGTAATCACTATATTTTATTTCATAATAAAACTAGATTTCGAAGGGAAAGGTGGTGGCAAGATTTTAACATAAAATAAAAATACAGCAAAAAATAATATTAATATGCATTACAATTCCAAATATAAATTATTTACACTATTTTAAGCTTTCATTACACTAAATTTGTAATAATGACTGTGGAAGGAAAAACTGTGAAATTAAAATAAGATATCAAAATGTTTTTATCAGATAGTTCTTATTTTTCGTTTTGAATGTTTTTTCAGTGCATGTAAATATATATCTAGGTTTTCCCCCCATTCTGTTTTTTTATAACTTACACACACACATACACACCGCACACGCACACACATATATATATGAATATGAATATATACACATATATATATGAATATATATATATATAATATATATATATATATATATATATGAATATATATATATATATATATATATATATATATATATGAATATATATATATAATGAATATATATATATAATATATATATATATATATATTATATATATATATATATATATATATATATATATATATATATATATATATATATATATATATATATATATATATATATATATATATATATATATATATATATATATATATATATATATATATATATATATATATATATATATGAATATATATATATATATATATGTGTGTGTGTGTGTATTTAGGCTTATTCTCTACAAACAAGAGATAACATCCAACAATCATATTCGAAAAACACATAGACAGTAGGAAAATCACACAATGAAGGACATTTGAGTAACCGAGACAAAAAATTATAAATGGATTCTGCAGTGTTATAAACATTGATGACTTAGGACAGGTAAATATAAAAATACTTTTTTAAAAAAAGTGGATTGAACATGTTTTTGGCCAAACCTTCCCCTTTATGTAAATAACACTGAGCAAAAACCAATAGAAAATAATGGATAGGAATATCTAAATCCATTACAAGATAGAGGTAACTTACCTAAAAAGTGTACTTACAAATGCAATGCCCGCGCTAAATCTGAGTGCAATAAATAAGTTATTGCCAGATTCTGGACCCTAATGATGATTTAAATTATGTGAAGGGCTGAAATGTAGCACTTAACAAAAGTATAAAAAGAATGGAAATAAAAATTAATAAGAGTTGCAAATTATAGCATAACTTTAATAGCACTAGAGTATAAATATGAATAAAATTATAATAAGTAATTTTATCTTATATTAGATTATGGAGATAACTATAACTATTAAAAAATTTTAAATTTATAGTAATAAACTATATCATCAATCTCAGAATTTTTTTAAACCCCAACTATTTTGAATAGCTTTATTCATATAACTATTAATAAAATTAATTGGGTATTTCTGATTTAAGCAATATTTAGTAAAATGTTTATAGTTATTATTTCTGATTTTTTTGACACCAGTAATTTATTACGTTGTATATAATTAATAAGAATATTTCACATGCACATTACTCCCCCAATGAGGAACTTTTATAATATTGAAATTAAATTTTTCTCTTTTATCATAAATATTAGAAACTATTACATTATCATTTAATTTGACAGGAATGTCAAGAAAATTTGCTTCATTGTTGTTACTATTTGTCTGTATTAAATTAAGATATTGTGAATGAAAATTAGTGTTAGGTATAAAATTGGCTTGTTTGCCAAAAATGATTGTGTCATCTATATAATAATAAATATAATATTTTTAGACTTATTAATGTAAATACTTTCAAAATAATGTAATTATAAATTGGTAATATATATATATATATATATATATATATATATATATATACGTTTATTCAAGCGTTACAAGAAAAACAATCGTTTCAATAGCCATCTATAAAATTTCTTTTACTTATTACTTATATAAAATGGATTTTAATTAATATATATACATATATTTTTTTAAAAGGATTGTTTCTTTTTTTTCATTACTAAATTATTTATTTGTTAATTAAAAAAGTACATCGTCTATTATTTCGGATAAAAATACATTTCAGAGAAATTTTTAAGCTAACTATATGTAACGATTGATTGATTCATGAAAATTTTTGAAATTTATTTTATTATTTTAGTTTCTTAGAAATTAACTATTATTAAAGAAAAGAAAATGATGAAGTTTTTTGTTTTACTCTTAGTACATCAGAATCATTTTCTTTTTATTGTGTGCTTCACATTAATAATTTTTGAAGTTATACCTCTTTTGGGGCGTTAGAGAAATAGGATGAGTGTGAATTTTTACGATGCACGCGCACACCGTCACGGATGCGAAAATGCTGTGTCCAGACATATACAGCACGGGACAGATCATTGCCGTCTTCAAAATTCTCAGAAAAATATTTCTCTTCACTTCACTTCCCTGAAGAAAAGGACAACCGGATTTGAATCGGGGACCACTTAACCTGCAGTCGAATGCTGTACCACTGAGCTATAGCCACACGGCAGCGAATGTTTACTTTGCGTTCCTTACGAACGCATACGAAAATGCTTTATCTAGAAATATACTGAACGGGACAGATCATTGCCGCCTACGAAATTCGCAAAAAAAAATTTCTCTTACTTCCCCGGGGGATGGAGCCACCCGGGGTTTTTAACGGGGACCCTGATTGAGTCGAATGCTCTACCACCGAGCTATACCCCCCCGGCAGCTAACCTTACTTTGCGTTCCATAGGAACGAATATGAAAATGTTTTGTTTAGAAATATTTAAAATGGGACACAGATCATTCCCCCGCCTTCAGATTTCTATAAAAAAAATATTTCTCTTCACTTCCCTGAAGAAGGGTACTCCCGGGTTTGAACCGAGGATCTCTCGATCTGCAGTCGAATGCTCTACCCCTGAGCTGTACCCCAGAGTCAGCAGGCATTTGCTTTCCGTATGGACGGATACGAAAATGCGTTGCCTAGAAATATACAGAACGGGACAGATCTTTCCCGCCTTCAAATTCTCAAAAAAATAATTTCTATTCACTTCCCTGAAGAAGGGGACACCTTAGTTTGAACCGGGGACCTCTCGATTAGCACAATTGAAAGCTATACCTTTCGTGTCTAAGAACCTTTGCTTTGCGCTGACTTGTGACGTCACTACTAGTAGGGATAGATCATCCTCTGATGCATTTGTTTGAACACTTTTTGTTACTAAACCAAACATACTTACAGGAAATTAAAAAAAAAATTAGTAAATTAATATTTAAATTGTGTTTCTTGTACATAAAACATAAGAGAAAATATTAGATTTCCTATTTAAATAAGAATTGCACAAGTTAATGATTATAGATGTATTTACTATACGAACGCATTGCGATGAACATAAACAAATTTATATATATATATATATATATATATATATTGCATTGTAGCAAATTATAAGAGCCTTTTGTATTCGTATATTTATTTTTGAACTTATCAGTATATTTATATTTGTATATTTTATGAGTATATTTATTTGTATATTTATATCAGTATATTTTATTCGTATATTTATATTTGAACCTCACAGTCCATTACAACCTGACTCATTCGATCCCTCTCTATCTACTCTTCCAGTTAGTATAATTTCTTGCTCATAGAACAATTTCTTGTATAGTTTTTAATTGTCTTAAACTTTTTAAATTTGGTTAAATTCACAATATCTTGGCTCCTGTTTGAGTCTCGGACTTGAGATTTGAACCAAGTGTTTCACACGTCGAGATCCATCTAGTCATCTGCTTCATTTCCATTGTATAATCATGGGGAGAGAGCTTAAGTACTAAAATATAATGCTCCCATGTTAATCCTATGAGGACTGGAAAAAATTTCATCCCCCCCAAGTAAATGAGCTTGGAATTTTATTTTTGCATTTCCGCCATATTTTCGTATTAGCGCACGCTTTACGTGGGATTGGCCCCTTCCCCCTACAGGGCTTCCCCAGAAATAACTCGAATCCTATGCCACCTTGGTCAACCGCACCAGCTGGATTCGATTGTTCTTCCTATGAGCATCCTATAGTGTTTCAGGAACACATAGCCCCATTTCTTTACCCATATTTAACATTTTAAAATTATTTTAAAGTTATAATTTCTTTTTTAATCCCGCATAGCTCAGAAAAATTTTGAGATTTGTTAATGAAACTCGGACCCCAGATTCTCCTCGTTGAGCTGTTTCATCTGTTATAATTCCTGTGTAGACAGTGGGCGTAAATTATTAAAGTAGTGTTTTAATGTTAAATATAAAATAGAAAACAGCATATTTAAAAAAATAGAAGTTTACGGCGTTATTTTTTTTATTTATGCCTATACAAATTTTAAATGTGTTTTGATAAGGCTTTAATTTTTAAGATGTGTTTTCAAATCCCTAAGGCTTTTTTCTATTCAAGATACAGTTTAAAATTTTTTGTAGATACTCCCAATTATACATTCTGAAAAATTTAGTATGGGTTTTAAGCCTGGGAGTTCTAGTTATTTTTTTTAAAATCTTTAAATTAATTCCTTAAAGAAAAAAAAATTTTTCTATGTTTATCTATAAAAATAAATATTTAAATTCAACAAGGAAAGATATTTTTAATCCCATACTAATTTTTGTTTCCTAAAATATAAGAAACATAGTTTAATATATTATTTTAAATTTTAACATTTTTTATAATAGTTTAAAAACTTCAAAAATGTTTAATTTTTAAAAATAGGAAATATTCGCTTGTCAAACTGTTTTTATTTTCAGTATCCATTTAACAATATAATCTGAATATAAACATAAATTATTTTAACTGTTACTGTCTCCAAAAACATTTTTCAAAAAAAAGTACTGCATAGTGCTATTTCTAAGGTTCTTAAGCCTTCGTTAAAGTGATAAAATATATGAATTATTTTGAAGATGATTATTTTTTTTCCATGTACTGAAGATGAATTTTAACTTAACTCAGTGGCGTGACAGCCCATGTGGGCCAAGGCCTACTGTGCCCAACTCAGTATAAGCAACCTTGGGCCCTGGTTTACATGAGCAGATGTTTCGGCCAGGTGGTCACTCTCTGACGTGAAACCCCCAGTGTTAAGTTTCCTAACAAGCTTGGTACTCATTTATCAACCCATTGAAGAGATGAAAGGCTGAGTCAACCTTGCCCAGCCTGAGGTGAAGAGGAATTTTAGCATCACGCCAATTAGAGATTTATCAGTCTTAATTTTCAAACTAAATGTTACATTTAGTATATCAATACAACTAAAAATTATGAAATATTTTTAATAGAAATATTTAAACATTAATTTGGTATAAAAAAAAAACAAATCTGTATAAATAGTGCGGAAAGCAATTTGAATGCTTTATCTTAATACATACGGCAACCAGTATAGGATTAAAAGAACAGTATTTATTTCATACGGATAAATGATATTACAAATACTCCTTCTCTTCAAGAAGTGAGAAATAAAGAGTTCAAAATACTTCTACATCTTTTTCCAAATTGAACATTTGTTTTGTTCATCACAGCTTCATAAAATTTATATTCCAATACGATTATATAAAATAAATAAGAATATAGGAAATGTTCAATTGTGAAATTATTTACAAATTTCGAACTATTAAAACAAATAAAACTAAACAAATTCTTTGTGGCACGTTTTTAATATTTTTCATTACATAAACATTGATAATTCTTTATCAATCTGACCTCTGAATTTGAATCTACGTATTAAAATAAAATAAAACTAATTTGATATTAAACAGTATTAACAGACTAACCAATTACAACGAATGTATTATATTTCGTAACATTGTTTTAAAACAAGAATTTCAAAATTCCTTAAAAAAAAAGTGAAAAATATTCGGATTTTTTTTTTAACAAAGAACAAAAGTTTTTGAATTTAGTAAGATGTTCAAGAATCCAATTCCAATGCTTATTTTTCTAAGATAAGTACAAGATAATATTGTTCAAACAATTGAAAAGAGATTATATAACAGAGAAAACGTTGTTAGAAATATTACTAAACAAACATTTACACGTTTGTTTCAAAACCATGTGACCAATCATTAATTTTCCATAGTTAGATCACTACAAATAAAAAAAGGATTTCCATTTATCATTACTTCGCTCATATGTATCCAAAAAAAAAAAGAAAAGAAATAGAAATTTTAAGGGCGTTACTTACAGATTTGCTCCGAATAACTTGTTCCAAAGAAACGACAGTATATAAGCATAAATGAAAACGAGAACAAGAGGTGGGCATTATTTACACTACCTCTTTGGCTATTTTGATACATTATTCTCTGGTTTGGAATAAATAAAACTGCAATGTCTTCTAACAAGCAGTCACATAAAAAGAAAATTCCAAGTGGCTTTCCATGATACTCTTAAGTCGTTACGTTCACTATTCATTTGAAAAGCAAATAACCACAATCAAAACAAACTATCCAAAGAATTCGTCCATCCAAAGTTAAAATCTATTAAAAACAATAACAAAAGGGAAACTTCTTTTCCCCTTAAATACGTGAACAGAAAAATAAGGTGCTTTAATGAGCTAGCTATTAAATAAAACACCCTTCTGTACGTTTTTAAATGTTTTTCTTTCAGGTTTCTGTGATTATTGGATTAATATAATAAAAATTGCTTGCTGTAAAAGAAAAAAAAATGTAGCTGAAACAAACATAATGCGCTTCTCTTTTTTATTGAGGGTTGAATATAAGGTATCACTGTACTCTTTTTAAATAATTAGGCTATTTTTCATATAATATATTCATAATAGATATTCAAAAAAAAAAAACGAACAAGTTTTTAGTATCGAAACTGAAAACAGTTTTTTTTCCAATTACCCAATAACGTGGAAATGATTTTAATATATTGAAGTTTATATATATGTGTAAACTTATTTCGGTATAAGTGTGTATTAAATTTTAAAAAAATAAAAAAAACGATATGTAGCAATTCCTAGTCCTGTAATAATTTTTGGTACAAAAATTTGAGATCGTCTGCTCTGACTGAAATGTAGCAGACAACTTGAAATTTCGTCGTTAGAGATCATTGGAAATGATTGTTCTACATCAACACGTATTGTTCTGGATCAGTCATAGCTTTATCATTTTGAACATTTCTCTGCATCAAAAAAAATACAGCCCAACGTTAATGCAAAAAACTCCATCAAAAGCATTTTAAAGAATAATTTAAGATATAGAATTTTTGGTAGTAGCTATTTTTATTTTTATTTATCAATATTTCCTGTGTTTCGAATAATATTTCTAACTCTGATGTATAATATATATTAAAATATTCTTGTTTATATGTAATAATTCGCGTTAATTTTTCCTTGAATGTTTTCTTTAATTCATAATGGTTCTGAGCTCTGTAAAACTTCGCATAATAATCAACTGCCAGTTTACCAGCCTAACGGGATATAACCATAACCTTATATCTTCAAACCTAAAAGTTAAATGTTTTTAAATTAAGAATCGTGCAACCTAACACCATATGTGTAGCGGGATCAATCAGAAGAACCTTTACCGGAAATCATAGGATTTTAATAACTTCCGATTGTCTATCGTTAGAAATAAACGGAGATTTCAACATAGACAAGTCTGTTTCCACATGGGATTGTTTTGCATACTGCGTGTGTTAATGTCTTATTTTGTGTGCTGCTATTTGTGTAATGTTTGTGTGTGTGTTTTCTACGTAACCCAATAAAGTGAAGATTTAAAAGCACCCCAAGCCTCATCAGTCCTTTCAATGGCTTAATGTGTGTGTGTGTGAATTTCTCTTATTTCATTTAAAGTTGCCATACATTCAACCGACTTACTTTACTTCATATATATACTGATACACATACTGAACTAAACTCAGTTTCGCAACAGCCCATAAAATTCAAGGCCTACTGTATCTATCTCATTTTACATAACTTTACCCGCTGGGGTGCATGTGCAAATGTTTCAGTCTAGTCGTTAGTCTGACGCAAGAACCCCCAGTGTTCAGTTCCCAAGCAAGCTTGGTACTCATTTACCGAACAACAGATGTATTGAAAGATTGAATCGACCTTGACCAGCCCTAGAATTGAGCCCCAGATCTGTGTCGTGGAAGGGCGATACACTACCACTCAGCCACTGGGCTAATATATATATAGTCAAATTTCTCTACTAAAGGGAGATGAATATTCAATAATGAAAACTGAAAAAAAATTGAAATTGCAAGATAACCAGATATACTATTTTAGGAAGTATATATGAGAAATTATATTTATATAAAAAACCTATAAATATATACAAATAGCTATAAAACCTAAGTATAACGAGTAAGATAGTAAGTAATATTAGCCACAGTAGTACAATAGGAAATTCCTGGCCTTAAGGACCAAGATTGCTGGTTGAAACAAAGGTTTCGAGCTAACCAATTATCACCTATAATTTACCTATACTCTGGGCTATAAGGAAAGGAAGGAATATAAAAAGAAATTTAAATATTTCAAATAAAATATACAATGTTTTTAATATATAACGATAAAATTATAGCCTACTAGTATTTACTAGTATAGAGTTAAAATTGATGTAATAAAACTAGATGATGAAACATACTTCGTGAGTACAGAAACAAATTATGTTTCCCTCCAGATACATTATATATATATATATATATATATATATATATGTGTGTGTGTGTGTGTGTGTGTGTGTTATAAATGTATGTATATAAGCTACTTAACTGGTTATATAATTAACCCCAATCGCGCCTCTGTTTGTACTATTTGAAAAAAATAATAATAAATGTAAAACGCCTTCGCAACAATATAACTTAAGTCATGAAATATTTCTGGATGCAGCAAGAATAAGAAAAAATACATTTTCTCCGAGGATACAATAAAAAATTCTGGAGCTAATGGGATATTCACTGAACCAAAAAGGCTAAATGAAGAACAAAAAAAGAATTCCCGAATTATCTGAAGAACATCGAAAATATTATTGCAAACGCGATAGTAACTTCAAGCATAAAATTGAAAACATTAAGCGTTAGTATTGGTACACATTACATCAAAAAAAATTTCTTCACACAACCAAAATATTCTGATATCAAATAAGCTTACGGAATAATATGCTTATGGGACTCATTATAATACATTACAATAATGCAACTTCAAAGGGAAATATTGAACTTAGCAAAGAAAGAGGAATTGTGTGGAAAAAATATCAAAAGTAAAAAAAAATAATTTATCTGAGCAAAGAGTGAAAGTCTATAATAAGAAAATAACTCCGTGATATTTATGTTGTTATTCGCGATCCCCGAAAATTAAGGCTACAACTTTGTGCTGTTTTTAAAAAGCTTTTTTTTTCACTTATGGTTCCTGTATATGACATATTTTTAACTTAAGCTATAAAGAAAATAAATATATAATACAAATGAAAATGAAAAATCTTGTATTTTTTCTCAAATGTATTTTAAGGG
>BMAV01008657.1:0-18934 GCA_019973955.1 Trichonephila inaurata madagascariensis | reverse complement strand
CTTTTATTATTTTTGATATTTTAAAATTTTATAAAATTCTTATTGTATTTTTTAGCCAGCCCCAAAGTACGTTATTAGAATTCAATACTTGTTTTGTATCGGGGGGGGCACCGTGAAACTTATGATTGAAATTCGGGTCGCAAACATTGAAAATTTGAGAATTACTGCATAAATTTTTGGGTATTTGTATGTTCTAAAAAAAGTCAGTATTCGTATTATTTAACGTTAGGCAAATTCATTTATTTTAAAATTACCCAGAGTAATTTCAAAATCTGATTTGATAATTCAAATATTTTCGATAAAATACCAGGATAGCTTAAGGAAGCAATTCGGTGGTAATCGAACGCATATTTGTTTTAAAGGTTTCAAATGTCGTAAAAACTTGAAAGTCAATTTTCGCTGAATCAAGAATCGATTTCCTACAGACAGATGGGATTGATTTCCCCACCAAAATACACTTTTTGCAATATCTGCATCGACTCTCACTTCGAATTCCATAGAAGTATATGTCATGAAGTGGCATGTTACAAATATTGGAATATCGACCAAACATTGACAAAATAAGGATGGAAACTTCTGCTTGAAATATTTTTTCCACATGAAATGAAAGTAGAAATGTGCAAAAGAAAAGTTTTTCCCTCTTTATCAATAGGGTATGTTCATGCTAAGAGGAATATCAGGGTTAAAACTCTGGATTTCTTCCTTTATCGGTTTATTCTAAAATAGCTTCATCGATATAAAATTGAACTTTTAATGTAAAATAAGTTTGTATTGGATATATTTGCTTAAAGACTTTATAGTTATAAAAGGTAAATATAGTAAAAAATACATTAATATTTGAATGTTTTTAAAGAATGATTAAACATTGGCATCTAGGTTTTTCTGTTTGATGGATTTTTGTTTTTAAAGAAAATACATATCTGCTATTTTTTCTGGTTGAAAGATATTCAGAAATTCGTGTTTTGTTTCTTGAATTACAATTATTTTTGAGAGATACAGTCGAACCTCCATATTACGTACCTCTATATTGCGAACTTTTCTATAAAACGAACTTTTTTTCTTGTGATTCAATTCTTTTCCCCTCCCTATTCTTAAAGTATTTCTGGAGCTTCGTATAATTAAGAGATAAAATTACTTGAAATAACTTAACGTGGATTACAGTGTGAAGGAAATATGCCTGAAGGGGTATTTGGGGCATTGCAAAGTTGCAAGGGGTATTATGAGATAAAACAATCTTTAAAACAGAAAATTCAAACAAAATTAATGGACTTTACCAGTAATTAAAGGATACATCTGCTAATATATGCTTGAAGTTGCAAGTAATAAAAAAAAAATGCATGTTTAAAATGACTTGTAAGCATTAAATTGGAAAATGTCCTTAAAATTCATCAATTTTAATACAAAATTATTTTCTTAATGCTGAAAATATATTTAATTCCTTGATATTCTGTTTTCTTGTTTTCTTGCAGTTTTACTTTCTTTGTTTGATGAGTAAGGTACGTAAAAGAAATGGATATTATTTTATACAAAGGTGTGAATAATTACTTTTTATAATACTATATAGTGTACATGAATTTAAAATTTGTTTTATATATGTGGTTAATTAAGTATATTGAAAGATGATATTCCCTTTTATGATAAGACTGATTTCCATATAACGCACTTTTTTCAAGGATTTAGTAACTTCGTTATACACTGGTGTGCAAAACTTAAGCAACAGTTAGGTTTATTGCCATAACTTCACGAAAAATCATCTGAGAGACATGAAATTCTGAAATGAGGGAGAGTATTATGTACGTAAGGATGACGAAAGCATCGGCGTTGAAAAGGAATACAACGCATACGGTATGGAATCAAACAGAAACAAGCTTTTTGAACGAAGTATCGTGACCCCATGATTGTTCCTCCCAAAAGAAGAACAACAAATAGATGTTCCTTAATATGGTATATGCCCTCCTTACTACAAAAGGTTGCTTTGCACGTCTCCATACTCAGAACCAGCTGGTGCAACATTTCTTGGAGGTAGGGGTGCCATTCCTCAATCAACATCGGGTTTGAGTTGTTGGTTGTAATTCCCGGGTGGTGTAAGCGTGTGAAAAATACGTCTACCCAAAGCATCCCACACATGCTTGATGGGGTTTAAATCAGCACGGCTGGCAATCCATTGAGTGATATCTTCCCTTTTCCCGCAGCTCCTCAACAGCAAGAGTGCGATGTGGCAGTGCATTGTCATCCATAAAGATGAAGTCGGGCAATGGCACCTCGGAAAAGATGCAGATGGGGAAAAGTACCTCCTCACAATAGCGATCCCCGGTTACAGACCTCTGTCGAAAATGGGAAGCTCAGTTCCGCCGTTCAGCATAATGCCAACCCAGACAAGAACTCCAGGAACACCGTAACGATGTCTTTCCTTGATGTTACTGATAAAACCGGGTCCCGATCTCTCTCCAAATCAAAACGCGTTGAGAATCGCTTCTGGTACGAACCCACTCATCCGTAAAGAAACACGACTCCATTGATCAGTTGTCCAGTTTTGTGCTCTCTGTCCCACCTGTAAACGGTGGCTTCGGTGGCCATCTTTCACGGGAGGCGCGTTCAGGACGGCGGGTGAACAGGCCCCTTTGAGGCGTCTGGCCACAGTAAACCTGCTACACTTGTCGACCTGTTGCAGTACAGAGTTTCTGAGCAATGGCGCTTGCTGATCGCTGTCGAACTTTTTTCGCCTGCAGGACAATATATCGGTCATCTCCTGCAGTTGTCGTCCTCGGGCGGCCACACCAAACTTTCTAACAGCTGTACCTGTGGTTTGGAACGCTTTCCAAGCGCGCGAAACGACACTTTTGTTGATTCCGTACTCTGCAGCTACACTGGTGACAGTACGCTTCTCCTCCAGCTTTCCGATCATTCTTCCTCGTGTGAAGTCATCCAGGTGATTTCTTCTAGCCATATTTCACGAACTGACTCACTGGCACTTGCAGAGAATATGGTGAATTGCGTCTCTGTCCTTCATTTTATTCTACTGTTGAGCAGCGCGCGCCGACATCCCGCGTTTTGCGTACGCTCACATCGCTTCTGACGTTTTGTTCCTGATATTTGCATACACATGATGTTTCTACTGACTTACGTGTTCCCTCTACTGATCTCCAGACCTCCTTTTCTGCATTTTCATGGCTATCTGCTAAATTTTTACATTGTTGCTTAAGTTTTGCACACCAGTGTATAAAGGTCCGACTGTATTTCTATTTTAACTATAATATTCGTGAAACATTCTGTTACCCAACACGATGTTGAGTAACACATAACTGAAAATATAAACGAAAATGATTTTAAATTTTGTGATTTTTCTACATTTTTTTTTTTTTACTATGAAAAAAAATGTTTTATTCAAATGTAAATTGAATAATGTAAGGTACTTTATTTTAAATGAAATATATAAAAACATTATTTTTCCTAATTATCCAAAAATATAAAGTGAATAATTTCAATTACTATTTTACTTTCTTGGAATTTAAATTTTTAAGCGATAATGTACAGTCGGACCTCTATTTAACGAAGTCGCTAAATCCCGAAAAAAAGTTCGCTATATTGAAAATTCGTTATATAGAGTTTCACCTTTCTTAATACTTTATAAACCACATAAGACAAATTTTAAATTCATGCACACTATATATTGAAAAAAGCAATTATATTCCCACCTTTTTGTAAATTAATATCTATTTATTTTATATATATCTTACCCAACAAAAAAAGAAAAACTGCAGGAAAAACAAGAAAAAAGGTTGCTGAGACTGTACTTTTACAATATTAAGAAAACAATTTTATACACAAATTAATGAATTTTAAGGATATTTTCTATTTTAGAGTGCACAAGTAACTTAATACATACATTATATTATAACTAAATTACTAAAACGTGTTAAAAGAGAGAATAACTTGAAATGTCCAGAAATATTTAAAAAATTGAGTCACAAGAGAAAAAGTTCATTATGTACAAAATGCACTTCGCTATTGTGAGGTTATTCTACGAAGAAAATCGTGAAATGTTCTTGGTTCAGAAAAAAAATCTTTACTTAGAGAAATTTGCTATATAGAGGTTCGTAATATGAAGGTTCGACTGCAATTCAATATGTTCAAAATTTTTGGGAGAGTAAAGTTTATTATTTTAACATAAATCCAAAAAAAAATTTTCTGTTAAAAATAAACAACAGAACATTCGGCTGTTTCATATAAATACATCTACTAATAAATATTTATTTACTTATTACATTTGCATTCAGTTCTTTTGTAATTAGAGAACTAAAGATAATTAAATGCTTAGAAAACCCCAAATAAAAGTATTATTTGATTATCAGAGATATACAGAAAATTAAGTATTCTTTTTTATAAAAAAATTATTTAAATTTTATTACAATCGCATATCTACTATTAATGTTTTAAACTTTTATATGTTTAAGGAAATATAGAATCATGTAGTAATTTCAAAAAATTGAAGTTGTTTAACACTTTAGAGACTTTAATAAGATTAACTATTGTTTTCCTGTGAAAAAATTTATTTTTTGCATTGCATGTGACTACCTCAAAATTTAAATAAATATATGTTAAAAAAATTGTGCAAAATTAAATAACATGTGACTATATTTCATTAATTAAAGTAAAGCTTTTCAGAAAATTTTAGCTCAAACATATCTCAAAACTATATTTATCTCAATTGCATTTTTGCAATGTAAATGTGGTTTGAAAATTTTCTGGGTACTCTCGTAACAATGAGGTCGATTCTTCGACCATGTGTGTCACACATGTGCTCTTCGGATGACACACAATTAATTTTCTAATGCCCTGATGTTCGAACAGTGCATCTCGAGAAAATTGTTGTGGATTGCGGGATTCAGAAACACCTTTTTGGGGAAAAAAATGAAACTTTTTATCAACAAGTATCACATACTACTAAAAGCGGGAAAAATGTTCATATTTTTTTTTAATAACAAGTAATATGAAAAAAAAAATTAAGTCCATTCCTACTTAGATCAACAAAGAAAAATTTTATTTTAGCAACTTTTTATTGAATAGTTACAATTAATATACATATGTTTATCTATAGGACAGAATCATAACATTAAGTGGTAACTGATTTTTATTGATTATCATTAAAGTATCGTATTGTTATCCAAAACAATAGTGTATATAAAATTTTAGTTCAACTGAAGGCTTTTAAAGCGTGAGAAAAAAAAAAGTATTTTAAAGTTTTGACACAAGCCGCCAAAAGGGTCACTAAGCCGCCAAAAATGATGCCAATGTGGCTGAATTTGTATTTATTTGAATAATTAGTTTCAATTTATTAATTTTTATTAACTATAATTAAATTACTGTATTGACATCCAAAATAATCATGTATATAAAATTTCAGCTCAATTGAGTGTTTTAAATTGTATTTTGTTAACGATTGAAAATTCCACCAAGATAAATAAATAAATATGTAGAGAGTGTGAGCTATTAGTAGGATTTGATCAATTGAGGTATATTTTCTTACGAAAACAATTGCTTGTATTAGTAAATATATTCTCTACTACAGAACAATTAGGCAAACAGATTTACTGATTGAAAAAAAATTCTTCAGTTTTAGATGCTCTCTACCTTTTCTGCTGCATTTTTACTTTTAATGCACATAAAAATAAGATAATGGCAAGGGAAATTTTGGAAAGTAAACACACTAATTGTAATTTTTAAATTTATTTTCCCATTTTTTGGAGTAAGAATTTATTACTGTAATTATAACCTAATTTTATCGAGTCAGCTTGAATATCTCCATGTTAAGTTTCATTGTAGTATCTGTGTGTAATGTAGGTATGTGTTTAAATAGCTATAACAAAATAAATATTTGCTTTCCTAGATTTATATTTGTTTATTTTTACTGAAGTGTTGTATTTTTTTTCTTCAATGAGCATGTATAATAAAAGGTTTTTCTGTTAAGTTTCCCTTAATTCTTGTTTGAAAAAGCCACAAATAAATACTATTTCCACAAAGAAATCCTGAACTTCTTGTTACTCACGTTGTGACGTCTCTCGCGTCTTTCTGTTAACATGACTCCTATGTTCTTTGACGGCCACGATTAATGGCAAAACTTTTCCAACCCAATACCAAGAAGATAAACGATCATAATATGTAAATGAGATATACTATAAAAGGATAGCGTGGCAAGCTTAGATATAGCGCGGCAAGCTCAGAGATAGTATTGTGGAATTATTCTGATCGATAGCGTGACAAAGCTTAGTGTGAAATCTTGCGGATCAAGAATTAGCAGCATTGCGGATCAAGAATCTTCATATATAAAGTTTATAGATAATATTCTCTAGGTCAAGGAACCAGAACTGAAAAAGGTAATATTGGATATAAGTAATTAGAGGAATAGAATTATTGATGATAATTGAGATAGAGGATCTAGTTGCGTGATCTGACTTAAATACGTGATTTAATTTGGGCTTGACTCTCACTTTATAAATTTGTCAAATTAGAATTTAAGTAATATAAGTTATTCTTAATAAAGTTGTATTAAGAATTATGTCTCATCATTTTGATAATCCCACACCTCTAGCTTACGCGGAACCGGCACGAATGGTCATCACAGGATGGCTATGTCTCAATGGCCCGAACGTATTTAATTCTGGGTTAGGTAATGTAGGTGGAAATACGGTTCTACCTGAAATGTACTTTTCAGGGTCGGAGAACGTTGCGGGAGTTTATCGAGTGTATCGATAATAATATACAGTTACTTGAAACCCCAAAGTAATCTGTCATGTTTTACTTAAAAAGTCATCTCGGGGAAGGGCTAAGATTGGTATTCGATATTTGGTTCGTTGTTAGTGCAAAATACAGCCACGGATTTTGCGCAGCTCAAACTGAATTAGCGAAAGCTTTTCCGGATCAAAATAAGAAAGAACTACAGTCGGAGTTTTATGCATCCCAGCAGGGAAGAAATCAGGATCCTACTGATTTTGTGTATAGATTACTAAAATAGAGAGAAGTTTAGAATTGGGAATGTCCCAAGCAGACTTAGTGGATCATATTTGTTCGACTCGAACCAAGATACAGGACTATGTGGAAGTGAAATCCAAAAAACACGATACAACTTTTAGAAGTGTTGGCTAAATTCGAAGAGAAAATATTCTTCAAATTACAAAGGGGTTATCAGAACCATAATATAAAAAAGACGAGGTCAAAATGCGCATAGGATGCCTAATTTTGAAGCTAATGGTAGAAACTGGAGGGAAATTTGGAAATAAGGAGTAGACCAAATAACAGAAATGAGTTTTACGAGAATAGCCGTCAAAATAATAGAGGGTTCGAGAGGAATAGGTTTCATAATAATGATCAGAGATTCAACAATAAGGGGTTTCTCATTTCGAAATGAGCGAAATGATAATTTTAATAGAGGGACCGTAGAAATAAGGGTTCAGTGATTTTCAATCGAGGCGATAGGACGCAAAGGGGGCGATTAAATATTGTAAGGTTAATGATCAACCTCAAGAGGTGTCGACAAGAGACAATTAGACTTTCTCCGATATGTTTTAGCACCCGTAGAACTTCCCCACGTGCCTTTTTTATTAAATAACACTTTTTTAAAAGCGCTATGGGCCCCGGAGCAGATAAATCTTTTATATCGGAAGAAGTATATAGAAAATTTTTTTTCTATAAACAAAAAAAAAAATCCGACCCCAGGTAATAACAGCACAGGGTGCGAAATGCCAAAACAGTGGGATTGTAAATTAAAAAAGGGGATCAGACAATTAAAAGAAATTGGTCATTTCATGTTTAAAAAGATTTGAATACCCATGTATTCTGGGTATAGATTTCAAAGTGCCGGGAAGTAAGAAATCAAAAACGTTAAAAAACCAATTCCAAATAAAAAAGGGTGGTTGAACCAATTAAAGGGGAAAAAAAAGTTGAGATAGATTTATCTAAAAAAAAAGGGGAAGAAAAAAAAAACTACAAAAATTGTTTAGTAGTTTTAAAGGGTTATTTTAGACAAACCAGGTTTTACTCATGTCTTTCCCATAAATTGAACGGGAGATAACCCACCAGTAGCTTCAAGGCCTTATAAGTATGACCCATAAAAAAGCAAAAAGTTTTTCACATAAAAAAAAATGTTACAAGAGGAAACGTTGTTCCAATTCAGTCCCCAACGTCCCCTGTTGTATTATGCAAGAAAAAAAATTTTCCCACCGATAACCCGGGAAGCATATAGATTTGCAGGCTATAGAAATTAAATTGATCACAAAGTACCCGCGTCCTTTTCCCCGTTAATAGATGATTTATTAACGAACATACCATATACAACAATAATGCCCTTGATCTAAGAAGTGGGGATTTTCAAATGGCAGTAAACCCCGATATAGAAGACGCATTTTAGAAAAAGTGGGACTTAGCTTTCAAGCGGATGCCATTCGGTTTATCAGGAAACCCCAATTTTTAAAAAAGACATAAAACCAAAACCGGTGATAGGAAGGGGTTTTACTGGGGCACGTTTTTTCGCGTCTCCATCATTCACCACCATGTTGAACATTTAAGGGAAGTTTTTTTTTGTTAAAGGATTTGGGGGTTGACATTAAATAAGGAAAAAAAATTTGGGGGATGTTTAAATATTTGGGATTAATTATTAGTAAAAAGGTTTAAAAAGGATGAGACAAAAGGGTTAGAGCTATACAAGAAGAAACCGCCCCGTAACTCAAAAGAGGTATCTAAGTTTTTTGGTATGTCCCAGTGGTACGCGAAATTTATTAAAATTATGGGATATTTGTGAGCCACTTTATAATCTTAAACGAAAATTTAAAAAATTTGTCTGGTCCAATGAAGCACAAAAGGCATTCGAAGAGATCGGAGGCGGTAACAAAAGCCCCGTTTTAAAATTACCAAACTTTCAGGAACCATTCAGTTTTTACAGATCCCAGTTCGATTGGCGGGGCAGTATTTAAACCCAACAAAACAGACCAGTGGTTTTTTGCGACGTACACGAACAACAGAGAGGAATTACACATAACCGAAAGAGAATTCCAAAGTAGGGGCGTTAACAAATTTGGGCATATTTGGGAATATTACCAATTAATGTAATAACAGATCACGCCGAAACACGCCTAACACATGGCAAAAATTTGTCGAGTAGGATGATTAGATCCCCAAAAGTTGGGGGAATTCAATATAGAATGGGAACATAACCGAACTCAAAATGCAGTGGCAATTTTTTTCAAGGAACAATTAATGTAAATTGGTGAAAAATTAAATTGGGCCATAATCAAAGATTTGGTACTTACTTCGCGGGAACAATTAATAAATGAACAAAAAAATGACCCAAATTAGGTCATATATAAATATTTAGAAAACCCGGAAGATAACTCGGTTAATGCAACATAGGGAGGTCCCACGATTTCCTTTTAAATTGAAGGATTGTTATTTTTCAAAACACGCAACGTCATTAGTGAAATGCTGTATACTTTCCCAAAATTTTTTAAGGAATGAAATAATGAGAAATTTCATGACAAGCCAATAAGTGGACACTTGGCAGATTTAAAACGTATCATAAAACCGGGACGTTTGTTATTTCCCAATAGAAAATTTATTGATCAATATGTCTCTACATGCCATATGTGCCAAGTTAATAACTAAAAAAAGGGTTACCAGCTGGTGGTTAAACCCAAATTATATCAAATTATCCGAATGAGATAGGACGTTAGATTTTTTACCCGATCCTATATCGAGAATAAGACGTAACCGCATATTTTAGTATTAACCATCATTTCACAAATGGGCTGAAATTTACCCCTTAAAAAGGCCCCCATCCTAAAATAGGGTTTTTTTTGATTTTTATATCGCGTTATGGAGCCCAATAAAATTAATAAGTGATAATGGTCCCCAATTTATATCCGAGTTTTTTTGAGCACTTGAAAAAGATTGGCATAAGGCATGTGAAGACTGTTGCATATCGACCACAAGAAAACGGACTAAAAATTAAACAATATGGGCAAATGATTGAAAAAATTTTTTAAGATAAACCCGATACTTGGGATCAATTTACGTGAGTTTGCTTCCCTATTCGTACGGGTGAATGAAACAACGGAAAAAACACCAGCTGAATTATTTTAGGTCGAAAATTGATTACCATTTCAAAAATAGTTATGATATCGGAAACCCTCAAAATTAAAATTCAAGATATACAGAAAAGTTTTAAGAACCTAGACTGAGAAAATTCCCCGGAAAAGGGGGGAAAAATATTAAATAGCGAGAAAAGACATAAAAAAAAAGGTAAATGATTGGGGGTTTTTGGAAACACACCCTGTAAGTTCAACAGCTAACAAAAATGTGCTAAATTTAAACTTTGAGGGACCTTATAGAGTCTTAGAAGTTTAAAAACTTTTTAAAAATATTGTAATTAAATCAGGAAAAAAAATTAACAGTTAACGTAGATCAAATAAGAAAACGTCATAGGAAATTGAGAGGTCGAATTAGGAACAGGTATCCCAAATAGTATAAGATCAAGTCAGGAAACTGTACTTTGGAAAAGTACACCAAGGATTAAATGAGTCAAATATGGGAAAGAAAAACCGGGTAAACGTAGGTTAGAGGCAAAAGGGATTGGAACCAATCAAATCAATATAAAAAAAAACAAAAGGACCCATAAAAAAAATCACTGGTAATCACTACTTAGTTCATTAGGGAATGAAAATAAAAACAAAAAAGGTTTAAAATAATAAGGATAAAAAATCAGGTGTGTCGGGGAAAGTGGGCCACAAAGAAAGTGGCAAAAAAAAGGGGAAAATAAAAAAAAAAACAAATTATCCAGTACTATTTTTTTGAGATAAAAAAAAACAAAAAAATCAACGGAAGTTCCATATGAAAAGAACTACAACTTAAGGCCACGACTAAGAACAGAAGAACCCCCCCCAGCCAAGAACACAGTTGGGAAGGCAAAAGGGAAAAGGGCGACAAGGAATTAAAAACCTTTCAACAAAAATTCCCGTACAACCAAAGGAAAAAAGGGATGACATCATCGTTGAACGTGAATGTGGGGGACTGATTATAAAAATCAGGTTGTATTGTTTCATTTTTTATGATCTTCCAACAAGTGGTCGGAAAAAATTATTGAAAAAGAAGGAAGTCTCGGCGGTGCAAAGTTATAAAAAGTCAAACACTACAATGAGTGTTTTTTAATTTTTGGAATTTTTTGACTTGAAAAAAATTTTTTTTCTGAAAAAACATTTGTAATCACACATTTTTTTTGTTCGTTATGACTTCGTGAGAGGGAAAAATTCCTTTTTATTTGTTATAATGGTTTATTGAAAAATGTTTGTAATTGATAATATGTGTATATATATATGTTGTTGTATTGTTACGTATTATGGGGCATCGGGTTCAGGGAAACGCGGGTAGTAAAGGCACTAAAATAAAAAAACGTGGGGCTCATTGGGGTTTTTTTTGAAACCAGATGTATAGATGAAAATTTATTGTGATATATAAATAAATAATAATTGTTAAATTGATTAAATTAGGGAAATGGCCCCAAACATTTTTCATTTGGAGACGCCCCTGAAAATTTTAAAAGTATAAGAATTGTAGTTTAAACAAAAAGGGGGGCGACAGTGCCAGCCCATATGCAGTGTTAGATTTGGGGCTGCGCACCCAGAATAAAAATTTTTTAAGTGTATAAAATTTGAATTTAAATGTAAAAGTGAGAGAGGGAAAATTAAACAGAAATATTAATGTTGGCCTGTTATTGGAGTAAAATTTATTGTCACGAGTTTAAAATTAAATTGAATATTAAAATTTAATTCTAAATGAGTAATGAAAATTAAAGTCAAGATAAATTTTTGGGAAAATTATAAAAGTTAAAATTTAAGATTAAAATTGAATGAAAATTAAAGTCAAATATATATTGAAATTATAAAAGTTAAAAAGAGGATTTAAGATTAAAAAATTTAAATAAAACTCAGAAAGCGAAGAAATTTAGAAAAAGAGATTTAAAAGAATTTTTTAAGGGCATTGAGAACCCCCTTAAGTAAGTCACGTTTTTTTTTCTTGGGGGGGTTTTGACGTCTCTCGCGTCTTTCTGTTAACATGACCCCATGTTCTTTGACGGGACGATTAATGGCAAAACTTTTCCCAAACCCCAATACCAAGAAGATAAACGATCATAATATGTAAATGAGATTAAAAAGGATGCGTGGCGCGATATGCGCGGCAAGCTCAGAGATAGTTTGTGGAATTATTCTGATCGATAGCGTAAAAAGTTAGTGTGAAATCTTGCGGATAAAAGAATTAGCAGCATTGCGGATCGAATCTTCATATATAAAGTTTATAGATAATATTCTCTAGGTAAAGGAACCAGAACTAAAAAAAGGTAATTTTGGGATAAAATAATTGGGGAATAAATTATTATGATAATTGAGATAGAGGATCTAGTTGCGTGATCGACTTAAATAGGGTTTTTAAATTTTGGGGCTTGACTCTCACTTTAATTAAATTTGTCAAATTAAATTTTAAAGTAAAAAAGTTATTTTTAATGTTGTATTAAAATTATGTCTCATCTTTTTAAATCCCACACCTCACACGGGAAACCCGGCACGACATGGTCATCACAGGATGGCTATTTTCCAACTTATAGTCTATATGACTGAATAAATGAAAAAAAATTTGCATGTTTACGTAATAATTCTGTTAAAGTTTATGTTTAAATACTCTGATAATAGGCAACAGAGCAAAAAGGGAGCCTAACGTACGGAAAAAAAAAAAAATGGAAGTTTGGTTCAATTTGATTAGAAAATTGACTATCCATTACTTTTAAAAAAAATTATGAAAAATCAATAGAATTATTTTGACAAAAATATCCAACAAAATGCATTATCGGATAAAAAAGTCATAAAATGTGAAGAAGAGTTTATTATATACGAATTTAAGTATCGTGCAGTAAATCAGTTGTGATAATTGCTAGAATATATTGGAAAAAGAAAAATATGGGAGTTACAAAATAAAAAATTACCTTAAAATCTAAATATAAATAGTTTGACATTAAATCTGAAATTTTTTGGGGAATAGAGGAGTTCAAAGAATGAAAAATAAAAATGGAATTAAAAAATATTAATAAAACTAATGAGATAGAAATTTTACATTTAATATGACAAAAAAAAATTTTACCACATACAATCAATAATTCAAATGGTATCAAATGTACTCATACAAAATTATATAGCTACGATTTTAAAATACAATTACAAAGAGATTTTGTTTAGTATCAAGTGATAATTATATATTAATGCTCCACTACAAACCTACATGAAACCTATAGTTCTTCTTTCAGATTTTCCACCATATCACTTTTTATAACTGAACACAAAACTCTTCAGTATTTTCCCTACGGTTTGATTAAACTACTGCACTTCCAAACTTAGTCTAGAAATTGTATTTGTGAGATGCATGTGTGCGTAGGTATATGAAGGCATATCAAAATAATTTTTATATTTTAAAAAAGACTGAAGAGAAAACAATAGAGAAGAGATATTGTGTGGAAATTATTAAATAATATTTGAAAACAAATAACCATACGTGCACAAGTTGTAAAAAAAAGGATTAAGAGGAACAATAAAAAAATTGTTTCCGTATAATATTTCCTCATTTATTAATGAAAAGTCAAGTTCCTTTTTTAAATATTATTGATGAATAGTCTTATAAAATAATAAATTATATTGTTATGATTTAGTACATTAAAAACAACACAGCTTAGATAATCGTCTCTTTTTAATACTTTAATGAAATGCATTCTAATTATGAAATATTATTGCTACATTAAGTAAAAATTATTATCTCATTCAGATGACCTTAGTGCTCCACAAACATGAGACATAATTTTTTTTTCATGGGTAGAAAGTGGGTAGAAAGAGAAAATTAGCATTTCCATTAAATTTAAATTTAAATTTTGGGTAGGAAAATTAATTATATATATATATATATATATATATATATAAATAAAAAGGAATTTTAAAACCAAAATTAAAATAAAAGAACCCTTTAAAAAAAATAATTAAAAAAATAAAAAAAGCAAAACAACTTTTAAACAAAAATTTAAAAAAAAAAAAATTTAAAAAAAATTATAAAAATCAAATGCAATTTTGGACTTAGGACCGAAAAAGTGGGTTAAACTAGTTTGAAGGGCCAACCTTCTCCCCTTTGCAACTTCTGGAAAAAATTAAACAAAATTCAAATTTAAAAAATTAAAAATTAAAAAAAAATTAAAATTTAAAAAAAATTAAAGTTAAAAGTTAAAAATTAAAAACTGAAAATTTAAACAAAATTTCCCCCAATTTCCCAAAAAAAAAAAATTTAAAAAAATTCAAAAAAATTAAGAAATATTTAACTTCGAACGCCAAAGAAAAAGACGCATATCTTAGGTAGAAAAATTAATAACCGAAAAGTTCAATTAAAAACCCAATTTTTTACTTTTAATTGGTTAAAAATTAAAAATTAAAAAGCATTTATAATAATTTTATTTCAAAATTTTGAAGATTTTTTATATATTTTATATTATATATATCTTTTATATATACATGACTGAGAGTTTTGCAAGTACTATTTAAATTCCAAAAAATAATATGAATTTGAAGAAAAGGAAGAATGAAGAAATATTTTGGGAAGTTTAATTGCACCCAAACAACATAGATATTTTTTGATGTTATATATATATAAAATTATATATATATATATATATATATATATATATATATATATATATATATATATATATATATAGGAGATAACCTTTTTTGCTTTTTAAAAAAATTTTCCAAAAAAAAAATAGATTTTTCATAATTTAAGGAAAAAAAATTTTTAGGTTTTATCAAGCGTATTTTTTTAATTAACGTCCAGTGATTTTTATAGTACAACATATAAGTAAACTACACCTTATGCAGGATCGTAATGCATTGAAATATTCATTACTTTATAACCAAACGTGTAGTGAACAGGAGAGATGTGATGATCTGTGTATGCCATGAGGCATCAGTAGATGATAGTCATCAGCTATGAGTGGATGTTAGGAAAGTGGTCCGTGAGGGTAATGGAACTATTAATATATAAGAGGAATATTGGTGAGATCTCCCTCCGTAGAACGTCCTGTGGGAGTTCCACTTGAAGATATCGGTAAAGAAAGTTCAAGTCTAACAGAGAGGAGCCTTCGCTTAGATATCATACGTTATGTGATATTATTCTTATGTAAGGACTTAACATAATGTACTTATAGGAAAACCACTCAAAGTGTATAATTATTTTTGATATATTATTCTATCTGAATAAATAATCTGCTAAATGTATATCCATGTCTATGGTTAATTTGGCTACAATGAATTCTCAGACCCGTTTTTTTCCTTTTACAATTTCCCAAAGGTTGGTTAAAAAATTTCCAGATAAATAATTGTTTTAAACCCCGGAAAAAGTTTTGTTTAGTTTTTTTAATTTTTCAATACCCTTTTAAAAGTAAATAATACAGTTAATTAATTTTTAAAAATTCTTTTAAATATAAAACCCTTTTAAAAGTTTTTTGATTTGACAAAATTTAGTTACTGATTGAAAACCCCCAAAAATTGGTTTCAAGGAAATTCTGATAAATGATACCAAACTGAAACAAATTATTTTTAAAAACCTGTTTTTAAAAAAATTACTATTCGTTAAAACAAAAAGGGGATTTTGTTTGAATTCAAAAAGACTACTTATTTTGGTGCAATATGCAATACTTATTCCATTATTGAAGCAACCCATAAGTTTCCTTTGAACATACTTTATCCCAAATCCTAAAAATTAAATCTGTTTTTTTTTTATTTTAAATTTTTTAAAGAAATTTTTATCCATATGCATAAATAAAATCGTTTGCTTCACAAAATTATGTGGGTTTCCCCCTTTGGTATCTATTAAAATAAATATATAATTTGGGAAAATTTCCAAAAAAAAATATCAGTTAAAAACGTTTCAGATTGAAAAAAAAAAGTCTATAATTTGTTCCCGGAGACTTGGCGAAATTTTACATCAAATAAGGAAATTTAAAAAAATATAGTTTGAAATCCGCCATAATTTAAAAAACACATTTGATCCTTTTAATAAATCCCAAATGGAAAAAAAACTTTTTTTTTAGGCATATATTTGATTCTTTTTTAAAAAGATTTTTTTATTCCATTTTCCCATTTTAGAAATATTTAATAAAAAAATAAATAAAAATTTTATACCCCAACATTTAGCAGTCTCTCTTTTCCCAAAAATTTTCTCTAAAATAAATTTTTTTCGCAAAGCAATTAAATCCCCTTAAAAATTTACCAAAAAACCTGAAAAATTTTCTGTATCATATATATTCATTTTTTTTTTTAAAATATTTTTTAAAGAATTAAATTTGTAATTATTAAATTTAATACGTATTATAATTTTTTTATTACTTTGTGATTATATTTTTTTTTTTTGTAAAATACTTATTTTGGAGTTTTAAAATGGGGGAAAATAAATGGCAGAATATTTTATAATTAACAAATTTAATTTTCGTAAAAAAAATGTTTGAAAACGCTCTAGGAAATATTTAATTTTCAGTAAATGCATTCTGTGATAATTTTAATCATTATACATCGTAAAGAAAATTTTTGTAGAATATTATTTTCACCAATTTATTAATACAGTGGACGGTAGCTTTCATTTTTAGTTTCAAAACGTCATTTTGTAAGATAAGAAAATTTTACCTTGGAAAATTATACAACGCCCAATCCTCATAACATTCCTTTTTTCTTTCCAGGTGATGAAGGGGTATGGGGACGGTGGGGATGTGAATATTATTCCCAGATTGGAATTTAAAGCCTCTTCGTTATCCCGGATTCACTTGGAACCCACATAGCCATATGTCCCCCATGAAAGCCCCGTTCATTTGCAGGGTTTAAAAAAGCCAAAAAGATCATTTACGGAGTCTGGATATTCGCCTGCATCTATTCAGTCCCCCCTTTTTTCCCGACGAAAACGGGTCCCTTTTAAAAAAGGTTTTGAGAATATGGAAAACCCGCACCTTCGCATCGGGAAAACTGCCCTAGGTTACCCCGATCTGGTCTTGTTCTACATTTTGCCTTTGATCTTGTCTTGCGTCTTATACAGCCCAATTGCGGGATCCTTTTCTCGAATGAAATTCCGAAAAACCCCGGGAAGAAGAATGGGAAAAGCTGCAAATTTAAATTCTGGGGATTTAAGAAAACGAGGAGCATGAATGCCCGAGTACAAGTAAGTCAATTTTTCTGCTAAGCACCTTTAATTTAATTGCAAGTTATAGCATATCATGATGTTACTAAAAGAAGAAATAATAGTAGATTTTGAAAGAAATTTCAATTTTCAATTGAAGAAAGGCTATTTCTGTAAAGTAATATATAAATCATACATTTAGTTGGAAGAAAAACCCTCTGAAACAGAATGTTCAAAATAATAATATAATTTAGTGAGATTTGGAGTATAAGAGAAATGTGTGGATATCATTTTTTTGGGATATCAGTACGCATTCAATAATAAAGTAATTTTAATTCCATACAAAAAATGTATTATAATTTTGTATGAATTATGTGTATATTTTATTCATGCATTTAATTAGTTAATGAATACAGATATGTACACAGAACCAAAAAAGTTGTTCTTTAAAGATTACAAGTTTAAAACTTAATTGTCGGTATAAACTTTTTTTTTTTCATTTATGTAAAGAAATCAAAGTAATTTTTGATATTGCTTGGTGCCAATTTGGAAAAAGTATTTTCATTGCAAAAAAGGGAAAAAAATGGAATCGTTGTATATAATACAAATCTCTGCCATTTTCAAACCTTTGCGAATGTATTAACAAAACTGCTTTCATAGAGGAAATGTGTTAAATTTTTGGTTGATAATATTTATAAGCCTTGTAAAAGTATAATAATGTTCATTAATTACTGTAAGGCACTTACTTATTACAGAAATAAAAAATCAAGACTGGGCTGAAACACATTAACTTAATAGCACATTTAGGTTTTGTAATTAATTGCATATCTTGTTTTATTTTAATGAATTCATTTGTTCCCAACTACAATTATTATGTGTAGATAGATAAGTATACACACAGAACCCTGAAAATTCTCATTAATTTGAGTTATATTATAAGCTAAATTTTTCAAAGGATAAAAAATATAATATATTACGTATGCATTGATAAATGTAGGTATTTTCCTTTCCTTGGGCAATTGATTTTATTTTAAAATTCCAATGATTTCTCTTTTTTTCAGCATTAACGTCATAAAATGTTATTGATGATATTTGAATAATACATATCATTCGGGAGCTATACTATTTTGGGTAAAATGCCAAACACTAATAAATATCTTTTAAAAAAATAAATATATCGTTGCTTGTATTTTATGAATGATTTTCTTTTCCAATACTAAGAACAAACTGATGATATACTTTAAAAGTCACGTTAGAGGATAATTAGAACTTAATACTCGTTTTATAATTTTTGAAAAATTGTGAAGACAACAAAGTGATTGAAAAGACTGATTTTTTCTGGAGTAGTTTGGAGTGTGTAAAGCATAATAATTTGCGCATAATGCATAATATTTCTTAGTAAATAAAAAGTATATTTTTCTAACTATTATTTGAAAAATATTTTAAGAATAATATATTTATCTGTACACAATAGTTAAAAATTAAAAAAAAAAATCTATGGAATGCATTTTTTAAATATCGACCATTTCATTTCAAATATTTAACCATAATATTCGTATGTACTAAGGATACATTTTTTAACAAGAAAAGTTCCAAAAGCTTTTAAAAGAAGAAAATATTTCTTTGTCTGGTAAAATACTTGGGAAACTATTTACTGATTAGTTTAAAATTCTCTTACAAACTAGAGCTTTTTGAAATGGGT
>BMAV01008655.1:0-11222 GCA_019973955.1 Trichonephila inaurata madagascariensis | reverse complement strand
CTTTTTTCTAATTGGCAAGACATGCAAAGGGGTCAAAGTATTCTGTGGGAGGATTTTGCGACATTAAATTTTGTTGGGTTCAAAAAAATTCACGTTCTGTGTTTGGATGGTGAACTGGGTTAAATTAAAGTATTAGAAAAATGTTTTTAAGGTAAAAAAAAGGGGGGGAATTGAAGGTTATTAAAAGGTTTGTCATTCAAAAGGAAGTAATTTGGTTTTTTAAAATTCTAAATTAGTCATAGTAAATTAGTCATTAAAATAAAAAAAATGTTTTTTTTTAATAAATGGTACTCTTAAAAACTCATTTGATGCCCTGATATCAGTACAATTTTACGATACACCTTTTGTGAATATCTTAATATTTAATTCATATATAACCACAAGTAAAGCAGTTCAAATCTCGTAAACATGCAAGTCAAGTGTTCCGAAATACAATAAGATGTTTCTGTGCCTAAAAACCAAAAACGTTCTTGAAAATCTACTGTATTACGATATTGTACAAAACTCTTAACAGCTATTTAATTATCTTAACTGTCATTTAGTAATATTAAAATCAGTTTATTTATGTTTATAATTTTTTTATAAAAAATGAATAAGCAATCTTCAAAATTAGAAATTCTAAGATCAATTATTTGTTGATTATATATATCTACCGTGTTACTACAATAATTATTGGCATCATATCGAAATTTGAAAACGGAAACATATACTTAAATTTTAAAAAAAAAATGTTTTTATAAAAAAATAATTATTTTAATGTAAGGTGGCTTCTCTAAAATGTGAACTCAATACGAAAAAATTTCAAAATATGGGTAAGTGGCGGGAAAAATTTGTAGTTTCTTTTGCAACAACTATAGTTAGATTATATGATACATTTTTTTTTTGGAACTTGGTTTTGGAAAAAAAATTAAAAAAAATTTTTTTTGTTTAAAAAGGTGATTTTAGAAATTAAGTGTTTCTGATGTTCTCTTCATATATATATACATACTTCGCATTACTAATTTCAATTTAATCAATTAAAAGTGATACATTTTATATATTTTTTCCTAAGCATATTATTTTTAACACATTTAAGTTTTAATAAACCTTCAAAAAGATCATACTAATAACTTTGAATTTTGTTTTTAATTTTAAATTTGACTTTATGTTACACTTATTTCTGTGGAAAATTATTTCTCGTTGAAGTACTATATAGATCTCAATGAATAGTTAGAATAGTTTAATTATAGCTAGGTAATATCTTGGCCTGTAAAGATTTAATATTTTATGAGTCTACTACTTATTTAAAGAAGCAATAAGCAAAAGTAAGGTGATTTAAAAAATTTATTTGGCATTTTTTTATTTTTGTCTAAAAGGGGAGGAATAAAAAGTAAAATGCTAAAAAAAAAAAAAAATTTACATGAAATGTATGGTGAAATATAAAAAAAATAACTAAATTTTAAATTTAAAAATTTTTCTTGGTATTGTTGTTACATAGAATCATTATTTAGATAAAACAAATTCTTTGCATCAAATTCAATTGTTTTAATTCTTTAATAATTAAAGAAACCTTTGTTACATAAGTGAATATTCTTATACATTGTTCGAAAGGACCTACATTTTCAACAAACACATTTCTCTTCAAAAGCAGCCATAAAGCGTCCAAACCCAAGCGTTCCTGATATATAACCTTAATAGAAATTTAACATTAATCATTATTTGTAAGTTTACTTTTTTTCTGTTTTAATATTCTCTTAAATCAAAGCGGTTATCAGAAATTATAAGAAACTCTTAATATAAATGAAACTTTTATATAAATGAAATATGATCCTATATAACTTAAATGTAACTAGAGTAATTGAGAATTTTTAAAATACTTTAAAAAAATTCGGTAAAATTTCATAACACTAAACAAGTTATTTAATTAGACAGGTATACATATATTTATTGTATCTTTTCCTTATCTTGTTGATTTGAAAAATAAAGTGTACTTTATCTAACTAAACTATATTAGAAAGTGATATTTCTGTGAAACTTCAACAAACATATTATTTTAAAGGTTATAAAGTAATTTTGTTCCCATATCTCTTTAGAATCGGATTTAGGAGTAAAAAATCAGCATTAAGTCCTTTTTTATGAAATTGTTCTACAATTCATAAATCTAAAATTTGAAAAAGAAATATGAACTTCTTACACCTCTGCGCATGTCTTTTTTTAAAATTATTTTTTGGTTATAAATATTGTAATCAATTCCACCAAATGTTTTAAATTCATTAAAAGATCGTTGGAAAAAAATAAGCTTTAGCATTTAAAAATCATTTAGAAATCAAGAAGAATAGTTTTAATTTGTTGTTTTTATACTCCATTACCGCAAAATCTACACCCTAAATTGCCCTGATATATTTTTTAATTTTAATTTACAAATATTTGTGTTAGTGTTAGTAATATGCATATGTTGTTATTTTGTATCAAAATATAAGGAAATAATATAACATTGGAATAGAAGAACAACAATAAATGGAAGAGAAAGTCAAGTACTATTTCATGAGAATAATTAATTTGTGGATAATATGGCATTAGTGTCTATCCTTTGCATTAAGTAATATGTTTCTTTAATTTATTTCGCATCAAGGTATCCGACTACCCTAAATTCATGATGTTTTTCAAAAATTAACAGATTAATAAAAATACCAAGCTTTTTATTTTAAATTTACTAGAACAAAAACTACAAGTGTTTTAGCAAAAGTAGATGCCATAACTTTGCACAAGATATCAAACTTTAAAATGCGTTTTACTCGAAATGTGTTTTTTTTTCGAAAAATTCAGACGGGGACAGCGATTCCTCAAAAAGTTTTTAAAATAATTTGCTGAAATGTTTTGTGTAGGTTCTGAATAACTTATTTTAATCTTCAGATTTATCAATCACTGTTTTATTTCAAAATTTGCAGTCCTTATATAATCATTATTTTTTTTCAGCAATTTCATATAATCACTAAGATAAAGTGCTCTAGCTTTCGTAAAAATTAAAATATATCTCATCCCCTCAAGGTCATTTCAAACATGAATAACAACGTAACACATCAAAATTGAAAATTTGTTCATAAAATTTTTGTACAGAGTGGGCCCCATTTATGTAATTTTTTGTACATTTTTACCAGTGTTTTCCCATTTTATCAATAATAATTTATTTTTCTGTTTTTAATTTTAGGATTTTTTTCTTTAAAATATACTAAATAAATCTAAAAATCACAAAAAAATCCCTATATCTCCATTTTTTCAAAAAAAAAAGTTGTCGCAAGTAGTGGGATACCTTAATAATTTATTATAATAAATATGAAATGCATACAACCAGGGATTAATATACAAATGGTAAATTCAAAAAGAAAAATTGGAAAAATGTAGGAATAGCCACATGAAAATATTATTTTTTGTGGTAAAACAGGAGTCAGCAGCCTTGCAGGCGTGGTGTGTCTAAGCAATTTACCAATATACTACATGACACCCATAGTAGCCAAAAAAATCTATGACTACTCTAAATAGAGAGAGAGACATGGCACAAACCTGTCCTCTCAGAATTGCCCTATTTAACTCCCAAAGATAATAAAGGACGTTTATGAATTTTAACTACATCGCGAGGTTTACTTAATCCATTTATTTTATGTATTTTGCCTAAATTTAAAAGTTTGTTGTAGAATTTTTAAGACAGCACCGTGTAATTTTCTTCAGTTATTTTAAGTCCTTCCATTACCGTTTGGGCTGGGCCCCGAAATAATTAAATTTCTGAATGTGGAAAATATTTTCGTGATCGTGTATAGAAATTTTTAAAATTATCCCCAAAATTTAGATACTGAGCATTCTGACCAATGTATTTAAGTTGAAAGCTTACGTAAACTGCACAAATTCAGTTTCAAAAACAAGTGGAGGATAAAGAATTGATATTTCTTCAAAATTATATACCCCTCCCCCTCTCAGTATTACGTGGCCACGGTAACCGAGTGGTATAGGTGTCGGATCGTGGCTTGCCTTGTCACGAGTTCGAGCCCAGTACCACTAAAGACCCGTCGTGTAGGGCAGCGATGCACGTTAAATCTGTCGAGAGCTAAAACGTCCTCCCGTTGGTGTGGTGTGGTGTGGTAGTTAGGAGAGGGAGGTGCCAGCTGAGGTGTCGTCCACGTCACTTAACCATCGCCAAAATCCCTCGTGTAGCTGAACAGTGTGACGTTAATATTCACTCACTCTCAGTATTACCATCCAAAATGGTCTGATGTTTAATTTGAGGATTTGTTTGCACACTTGAAATGCGACATTTTCGTGACATAACTCACATACAGCATGATATTTTTGTTGTGCGAAACCACATTCATTCGTCCAAGAGTCTTATAGATCGTGGACATCACGCCTTCCGTTTTTCGTGGCCCTTTCATTAAACGTATAGGGATATGAATTGTCACAATAATTAAGCAAATAAAAGTTTTCACAATGAAACTAAGAACGTCATAAAGTAAAAATTAACCTATAGTGCACGACGTGCATCAGATTGAATTCTACTTACAACTAGAAACGTACTCGTGCATCGCCAAGACTCCCCGGACGAAAGGAGAGAAATGCGTGAGACGCTAAGTTGAGCAGCGCCCTTAAGTTACAGTTGAAAGTATGCATACATTCCCTTTAGTGATAAAGTTCGTGTTGTTCAGAAACATCAATCTGAAGAAACTGTAATTTTCTAATGAAAATTCTCCTCATCACATGCATGTACATGCCTGTATAGGTGGACGGGTCGGCTAACGTGTTGTTAATAATGATACCATTCTCAATATTTTCCTACATAGTTCCTTGTCTGTCTTTAGTGCTGAAGTAACTGACATTCTTGTGGTACTTTAGCACATCTTAATTTCTGACTAAAATAATTTTTATGTAAACATTGACGGCATGAGTGCCTTAGAACCCTTTAACTCCTCTACATACCGTAGACACGCCACTGTGATGGAAATATTACTACTTCTACACAAATTAGAAACAAAAGGTTTTAATATCATTTTTTGCTGTTTATCTGGACATATGGGTATACCCGGTAACGAACTGGCTGTTCAGGCTGCAAGATCCATGTTTGATCACATGCAGAAGTCTGTCAGTGACCAGGATTTGAAAGCTTCTTTACTGAGCTATATTCACCGTGCATGGCAAGAAACTTGGTATCAGCAAGTCATTAACAATCTACATTGAAATCATCCTTACATTACTCATTGGGCAGCAATACCTTTATGCAGACCTGTAGTTCACTTACATGTCGACTTATCATTGGACACACACGTCTAACGCATAAGCATTTATTGTTAGGAGAGAGACCTCCTGTAGATAACTTTTGCAAATGTGACCTCTCCAATTTACCTATTTTAATTGAATGTCCTCATTATTCATCCACAAGAAATATTTTTTTAAAAAAATTTTTTAATTTTGATTGATTTGGTTGGGGAAAATCCCCATCCAAATGTATTTGCAATTTTTCGATCAATTGATATTTTACATCAAATGTAGTTTTATTTTATGGAATTTATTATATTATCTGATTTTTTATGTAGGATATTCTTCATTGATTGTGAGAACGTATCTATTGAATTATACATTTTAAACATTATCTGACTTTATCACATGCCTTTAATTTGAACCATTTTTAAAGACCTATACCTTTAAATATTGTTTGGGCATTAGCCAATTTGGTTTTTGGCCAAAAAACTTATAAAATTAAAACCTCATCAGAAATATCATAACGTTACTTGTTCTGTTTTTAAACATTATGTTTTTCTTTTTTTTTTAAACCCCCCCTAATTTTCCCGAAAAAAAATTTATTTTCACTTTGTACACCAGTTTTGAAACATTTTCTTCCAAGATGACAAAGTACAAACCCATCCCTTGGGAATAAAAGAAATACCAAGACTAGAATTAGTTTTAAACCTCCAAATCCATGCTACTATCAATCACTTTAAATCTCATATTATTTATTATATTCATTCAAATCCATTATAACATTAACAATGATCTGTGTTTCTTCATATGATGTGATAAATTCTCATTTAAATTTAGAGGTTTCCTTTGTTTAAGAGGTTTCCTTCTTAAAAAAGAAATTTAGAAATAAATAAGAATAAATTTTGAAAGTGGAAAAAATGCGAAATATTCAATAAGAAAATTTAAGAAGAGATTCAAAGACAAAAAGCTGGCAATGACCTTTTTTCGACTGCTTAAATATACGCGCTGCTTCCAATAATTTGGAAGTTCTTTTTCTTCAGGTATCATCTATTAAATTTAAAAGATCTCCTAAATTATAATTGTCTAAAGTGCAGCCTAAAAGTCTTTAAAATGCGGCCCAAACGCAAATTATGAAAATGTTTAAATGTATACATTTTTATTAAAAAAATAAATGTTTTCAATAATTCCCATATAAAGTGATTCATTGACAATTATTTTAAAAAAAAAACCTTTAAATTTTAAAAAAAAAAAGGGAAAAAAAACATGGAGAATTTCAATAGTTTTTTAAGGAAAGGGCACTGAATTTGCGTATGTTATTTATTATATTGAAGGAGATGGCTCAGAAAGGGGGAAAATGCTCAAAATATTTTATGATTTGAGAACAAAATAAAAATTTTAAATAGAAATAAAAAAATTTTGGACTGCATTTTTAAAACGAAGATTTGGTTTTATATTTGCTTTTTGAAGACTTAACAAAGTATTTTTAATGATTTAAATTTGAGACTTCAAGGAAAAAAAAAATTTTTTAAAAAAAATTTTTCCCAAAAAATAACAGCGTTTAAGAAAGTTTAAATTTTCACAATCAAATAAAAGTAAAAATTTACACTTTATTACTTTGGGTGCTAAAACCTGTGAGTTGCCCCAAAAAGCGCATTAATTTTCGATTTAACTAAAGTTTGAAAGTAGATTTTCAAGCTTTTTGAAAAATAAGATTATTTTAAACTATTCTTTACCCCCATTTTCTCTAGAAATAAATAAATTACCTTCAAATCTTCCCAAATGACTGAAAGAAAAAAAATTTCGGGATGTTTCTCTACTAGAGTTTTACAAAGAATACCTACCCCTCGATAAATATTCTAATTTTCCCAATTATGCTTTATTAATGTCTTTAGCTTTCGGTAGTACCTATGTTTATGAACAATTATTTTCAAGAATGAAGCAAACAAAAGTAGGACAAAGATCATTAACAAACATCTTGAAAATGGATTAAGAATTGCAACTTCTTCTATTGAACCCGAGATCGATTTGCCTGTTCAACAAAACCAAACTCATTACTCTCATTAATTTGAATTTGTTCCATATTTATGAAATCCAAAATAAATTAAACGAAACTTTTACAATGTTAAAAAAAAATTTTTACCTAACAATCTAATTAAAAATTAAAAAAATTATAGTAAAAAGAATTAATTTATTTTTAACTTTTTTTAAAATTAGTGAAATTCGGGGTTTTAAAGGGATCCTACTACGTTCGGGAAATGATTTTAAAGGGATACATGGATAATATTTATGATATTTAGTGACATTTGATTAGAAAATGTATATAAAAATTTTTTTAAAATATTATTACAATAAAAAAAAATTTTTTAAATAAAATATTTTTACAAAAAAGAAAAAGAATGACCCTTTTTAAAAATTCTCCTTTTTGAAAAAAAGCTTCTGTTTATAATAATTTTTGTTTTTGTCAGACCCCTGTACAGAGGGTCAACTAGAGAATTTTTGAAATATATAAACTTGAAATGGGTTTATCCCGTTTTACGACAACAGAGGGGGGAAAATTTTTAAAAAATAAACCCATAATTATTTCTATTGGTAACCGAAAAAAATTTAATTTTTCAAAAAAAAAAAAGTCCAGACTCTCTGGGGGAAGTCTTTTTTTTATAACAAAATATTATTTTTTTGAAGCATTTTTTTGAAAGGAGAACATTTTGAAAAAAGGTAATTTAAGCTAATTTTTTTTCCAAAATATTGTATAAAAAAATTTTTTTTTGTCTTTCCCCCTTAAAAAAAATGTTTCCATTTAATCAAAAAAGGGGCACTAAATATCATGAAAAATTTTCCATTTATGCGCAAAATCATGGTTCCCCAACGTGTCGGATACCTTAAAAAAATTTATTTTTTTAAAGCATCCGATTTTAAGATTAAAAATTTGTTCTTTACTTTTGAAGAATAAATATCACTTAAATATTTCCACCAAGAATAGTTCAGAGATTCATAGTTAATAGATCATTTAATTAAAAGAAAGAAACTTTTAAAGGAAATAATGTCCACTAAAAAACAGCGGGTCTTGAAATTTAAATTTAAGTAAATGCTTTGAAAACTTACGTGTTCACCATTTTAACGTCAACGTAATCACGAGAATTTTGACATAAGCATGCCACGCGGCTTTATGACGTAAAATAAAAAGCCAAATTTAAAATTATTTCGTTTAAATGTTTACAGAAATCAGTAACCATGCTGGTTCTCCGATTTCTTGGAAAAGATTTACGCCATCTTATTTAGTCTCTTTTTACGGCTAACGGTCTTCCAACCCGTGGCCCGAAATTAAAAGGCATTTGGTGGTTTGTTTGAAATCCCACGGCGATTTCAGTAAAATTGCTTTGTTTGCTTACCTCGTAAAACCCACCATCTTTTCTGTTATTCTTGATATTTGAAACATTTTATTGATTGGCTGAATGTGGTTTTGAGATAAAATTTTATTAAAAATACGAATTTTCAAACATCTTCATTGTAAAATAATTTTAAATATAAAATACGTTGCCATGGAAATCTCAGAGATTTTAGAAGAAAAGTTAGGACTTTTATATTTAAAAAAGCAAAAGTATTTTAATTAATAACATATTTAACGTTTTTTTTGAAACCGATATATTTATACAGTTCTGTCTGTGTAATATAATCTCTTCCTTCCGAAAATGGGTGCATTCTTTGTAAAACCAAACCCTCCCTTTCTTGTTTAAGTTTCTTGTCTACATTATTTTTTGACGACCGAATGTCCACAGTCCTTTTGTAAATATATTGATCAGCCCATTGGATCGTGGGTATTTTTACTTGTATTTTGAACTTGGCTAGGGTTGAAGACTCCCTTTAAATTGGTACGGTTTAACCCTCCGATTACCGCGTAAGAATTCCGCCATCCCAGAGATGCTTTTTCTGCCCAGCTTCAGCAAGATTCCCAAAAGCAGGCGACGCATTCTTAAAAATACGGAAACAAACTTCGCTTTGAGAACCCCTGAAAGCAAAAAAATATGCGGTGCGCGACTCTCGGAATGGCGGGGCGCAGTGCAAGGCAGCAGAGGGTTAAACAAGTCTTCTTTCGTTTTAAGAGGATTATTGTTTTACGCAAACGCGGCAGAAGCCGTTACTGTTGGTAAACGGATCCAACATATCAAACTTTGTTTGAGTTTTCAAAAGTGTTTTTGTTGTTTATCTAATGATCATTTAATCAACGGTTGTACTTTTGTTGTAACGCGGCTAATTTATTGTTGAAATGCGTTCTTTTTGTTTAATTTTAGAAGAACAATATCACACTTCAAACATTCAAGCTCAATATTCGCTACTTCACAAGAAGAATTATAGAACATTTTCACCAAGTGGTACAATGCGCCGCTTCTTCTTTATTCGATAAGCTAAGAGATTGCCAATTCATGAAATTTGAATGATATATTAATAATTCACCATGTTGTAAACTCTACTTGTCGTAACGGTACCTTTAGTTTTAGTGGTGACCAGATATGATGGTTTAAAAATCAGGGCTTCATTTTTTGATGGTAGGTATTTCAATATATACCTAAATCCTCTTTTATAATTAGGAAAGAATATAAATATTTTTAAATGGTTCAACAGTAAAACCATTCATTTCTATACATAGTTTATTTTTGTATAGTTTAATTTTTTGTTTATATTTACTCCCCAAATTAAAATTCTTAATACAATTATAAATTATATATTCACAACACGTTTTATTTTGGGTTTTGTATTAAAAATTTTTCAGTATTAGAACTTACTTTTTTTTCCCGGGGTGAATGATAAATTAAATGAGTTTCAGAAAAGAAAAATTACCAATTATATAAGATTCACTTAAAAAAAGGGCTCGTAGATTTGCCAAAAAATTATCGTTTTGGGAATTTACGTGCGCAATTTTTTTCAGAAAAAAAAATAAACATCAACCAATAGCGAAACTTTAGTTTCAGATCAAATAAATAGAAAAACTTAACACTCACCGGTTTAAACGCAAAACAGTTTCATATCAACAAAAAGGGGTTTAAAACTCCACCCATCCAATAGCAAAAAATTTCACTCACACCAAGATAATCTAAAAATTTGAACTTCACAACCAGCTCAATACCAAATGTTTAATAAAGGCTAAGAACAACGCATTTCATTTGGTAAATATTAAATCTTATTACTTGTTTTCATCATTAAAACCCGAAACAAGTTCTTAATTTGTATCAAAAAAAAAGTACATTTCTAATCCCCGCCTAATTTATTTTTCTCTCATTAGGTACACCATTATCTAATAATTCATTCAAAAAAAACAATCATATGTTTTAACAAACTGATTTACTTTAAAAATCTGTTAAAATTTTTTATTTTTTATTTTTTAAAAAATATTCAAAATAAGTTTATCAAAAAACCCCTTTAACTATAAACACGGGACCCTTTTTTTAAAACCACAAAATCGTTTCCAAAGATGTCGAGATGTCACCCAGTCTTTCCAAACCCCCACTTGCAGAAGAATATTTAAAGTTTTTCAAACGCGGGCTGGTGATTTAGCGATGCATCCAAAAATTTTTTTACATAAACTGAATTGCGTCCAAATTTTTAGGGAAAAGGATCAAAAAAGAAGTAATAGGCAAAGGGAGTGGGCCCGCATTCCAAGCCTTTTGGATCCAAAACATTTTTTTTCCTTCATGGAACAAATTAGTGGTTTCCCCTTTAAAAAATGCCAGTACCAATTTAGAGTTGGTACGGCCCTATTACCTCTTGATCCCAAAATTCACGCAAATTAGCAAACATCGGGCGGTTTCATTGCATCTCTTTGTGGGTTCCTTTTGCAATACAATCTTTATGTTCAACGTACATGTCTTTCTGCCAATCCATAAGTCAGGTGCACATTTACCAGCTCGAGGTTGGTAAAACATTCCAAACTCCTCTAGGAGCAAAGACAGTTGAAATGACTACGAAAATGCAAGTCCACTTAAGGCCAAAAAGGAAAAACCGAT
>BMAV01008654.1:0-25980 GCA_019973955.1 Trichonephila inaurata madagascariensis | reverse complement strand
TGAAAAACTTATATTACTTAAATTCTAATTTGACAATTATTAATTAAAGTGAGAGTCAAGCCCAAATTAAATCACGTATTCAAGTCAGATCACGCAACTAGATCCTCTATCTCAATTATCATATATAATCCTATTCATCTAATTACTTATATCAATATTACCTTTTTCAGTTCTGGTTCCTTGACCTAGAGAATATTATCTATAAACTTTATATATGAAGATTCTTGATCCGCAATGCTACTAATTCTTGACTGCTAATTCTTGATCCGCAAGATTTCACACTAAGCTTTGTCACGCTATCGATCAGAATAATTCCACAATACTATCTCTGAGCCTGCCGCGCTATATCTAAGCTTGCCACGATATCCTTTTATAGTATATCTCATTTACATATTATGATCGTTTATCTTCTTGGTATTGGGTTGGAAAAGTTTTGCCATTAATCGTGGCCGTCAAAGAACATAGGAGTCATGTTAACAGAAAGACGCGAGAGACGTCACATCAGTTATACTTGATGAGGTACGCGTCACTTTGAATTCTCATGCAGCGACTCCTCCCAAACCTTCTTTTTTTGGAATTGATAGATGCAATGGATTTTAAAGAAATATATTTATATTGCCCAATTATATTGAGCGAAAAATTGATGAGATTCTCGTGGAAGAAGAACCAATCTTTCCGTAATTCTTCCGGGGGAGGGGGAAGGCAATGTTTTTAAATTTCACTTCTTATTGCAAAATTTTTTCAAATCATATTTGCTGGAAACTGTTCAGCAAAGATGCCTAAAATATTTAGACTATCATCTAGTGCCATCCCTCTCCCAACTCCATCTCTTACGATTTCATTGAAGTAAAAAATAAAACTAAAATCAGTTAAAACACCCCAAGTGATAAATAATAAAATATTAAACTACATATTTTACATTCAACATTCTAATAACCTATTGCATTAACTCGAGATCGAAGAGTGTGCAATATCTAACCCTAAACCACAAGTAATAATCCTTCTAACACAGAATAATTTTACCAACTCCTTCCCTCCCAGCAAAATTCCGGTGCCAGCTCAGGTGTCGTCCACGTCACTTGACCATGGTTCAAAATTACGTGGTCCGTCGCCAAAAGCCCTCGTGTAGCTGAACAGTGCGACGTTAATATATTCAATCAATCAATCCCAGCAAAATTCCTCCAATAATTATTACTTAAGTTGATAAATAATCCGTAGGAAAATATATCAACCATCAAGAAAATTACAAACGAAAATACTATAAACAAAATAAAAGGTTCTAACATAAAAAAATTTCCCCCCTACCTTCAGTATTCATGCTCACCATACTATCAGAGAGTATAGATCAGGGGTGGCCAAACTTTTGGGATCCATGGTCTACTCCACATTTAAAAAAATCGAAGGTTGTCTACCAATGGCAGAGCTAAATTAACGTAAAGTACATGTTTATATATTTATTTTCGGTAGCAAGAAAAAAAATGGTAAATTATCTAATTTTTCTAAAAAAAATTTAATATTAATATTTACAAAATAAAAATTTACTGACGAAAATAATCAAAGTATTCATGTATCAAAAATTGACCATCCTATTCACTTCGTTTAGTTGAAATTTGGCACTGTGTATCTGCGACAAGTTTATCATATTGTGGCTGGTACGAGCTTATTGCAATACGTAAACACGAAATTAAATGTTCATCTGTTAAACGCGCGACCAATGTTTGGTTTTTATGGCGATCATAGTTGAAAAAGCAGATTCGCAAAGATAGGTCGATCCAATGTATAATTTCAAATACAAAATCAATTCCTCAGAAATTAATTTCCAAAAATCAGTATCGCTAGATGCTCTGGATTTAAGAAATATATTGCATCTTAATTTCATAATTTCTTCCTCGACAGTGACTGTGATGTGGTATCTATTAAATGTCCTATTTTTTCAGATACTCCATCAATGTTGACATTTTCATTAAATGGAAATATCATAAAATTGAATATTTCTTCCAACCTAATTAAGTCACAGTGAATCTTCTTTCAAATTCTTTAAACAAAACATCTAAGTGTTCAGCGAAATCTTCGAAGTCTTGGTTTGGATTATATATATATATATATATATGGATGCACTCTTCCTCCATGTTTTTGAAGTTTCTCAATTCATGTTTTTTTAAATGAGAACCATACCTTTTTATCGTTTCTTTGAAATTTTTAATCGCGCTCATCATGTCTGTTAAATATTTATTCTTTCCTTGTAGATTTAGGTTTAAGTCGTTAAGTTTTGCAGTGATATCAGAGAAAAGCTAGTTTCATGAACATTTCTCATCTTCAATTCAGTAATGTGCTCCCCTTTTCATTTTGCAAAAAGGTTTTTTATTTCTGGTAACAGAATACGAAATCTTTTTAAAAAAGAGCCACGGCTTAACCATCTCATGTCTGTGTGCAATAAGAGATTCAGTTTCTTCCAAAAGCGCCCGATATTGTCATCTCTGAAGACTTATTGAACGAATTGAATTGACGATTTTAAAAGCAATTTGCATTATATCATTAGACTTTAGTATTTTTGAACACAATACCTGTTGATGGATAGTGCAATGATAGCTGGTAAAACTGGGAATTTCCTCATCATCATTGCACAAGGCAATAAAACCAATTCGATTCCGACCAATGCTGGGCTCCGTCTGTTGTAATGAGACCAAATTTATATTGGAAATCCTGTCTTATCAATAAAAGTTTTTAAATGAATTGTAGATATTTTTGGCCTCTAGTTTGTTCTTTAAAAGGAATTATAAGTTAATAACTCTTCTTTTGAAAGTCATATCTTCGAAAACCATTCTCACAAAAATGCATAACTGTGCAATGTCACTAATATCCCTGGATTCATCAAATTGAAGTGATAGGAACTTACAAGCTTTTAAATTGTCATTTAATAAATCCTCCAAATTATTATTTATAGCTTCAGTCCGTCGCATCACAGTGTTACGCGACAAAGAAATATTATTTATTGACAATATTATTTCAGATTTGTTTTAAAAACGTGGAAAAGCACTTCTCCCGTTTTACAGAAAGCTTCTTTTATCAATTCCATCTTCGAATGCTTTTTTTCGCCTTATCAAAACTTCTGTAATTTTAAACGACGCCAATGTTTCTGCTTTAGCTTTGGTGTCTGGTCTTGTTTGCTGTAAGTGTAAATTCGACTTTAATTCATCCACTTTAACTTTTCGAAGTTCACTGCCGATTGGAAAGTCTGTAGCGTATTTTAAGTGCATGGTTTTAAAATGTCTTTCTGACGTTTGCTTTTTGGTAATCCACACTTTTTCATATGGGACAAACACATTTCTCCCTTTACCATAACAAAAAGAAATCATCTTCCCACTCATTGTGATAATGGTATGTTTTACTTCTCTTAGCACTGGTACCTGGCTGAGTCATTTTGGACGGGTTGTTGAAACAACAAATTATCGTATAATTGCGGTAGGAAACGAGCGACCTGCAACGTAAGTCGATTAACTGAGAACTGAAACTAAACGGGCGGGTGTGAAGGGTAGAATAGTCGACTCGCCGCGTCGCTATCATCGCGCCGGCTACGGGATATAATTTAAGCATCCCACTTTGTCAAGTTGTTTCTATTTAATTCTCCTCTACAAAACGACAAGTTCATTGTATTACTTTGCACAGTTTGTTTTAGGTTTTAAAGCATAAACTGTAGTAAATTTTTATTTTAAATAATTCATTAATTCTATGTCATAAGTCATAAATTAAATTGTTAATATCCGAGGTCATTATCAGAATGGTCGCGCGGACTACCTAAAATGTCTTCGCGGTCGACGTCTTGGCCACCCCTGGTATAGATTATCATAACCAGAAGCTTATACATATAAACTATCGGAAGAAAAGATGAGTTTAGATTAGTAAATTGTGGTTTCCTTATTGAAACAGATCCCAACTGAATAATTCCAAAATTAGCCAGTTACGAATTTAAAGTTGAAACCTGTCATACCATGAAAAGTTTAAAAACTTAAAATGCCTTTTTTTATTAAAAACCAAAAAAAAGAAATCTATACTTTGAAATCAAAAATTTTTAAAAAATCAAATAACTTAGGGTATGGGCATTAGTGTCACATTTCGGTTAGGGTTACAAAAAAAAAATTATCACTCATTATTATCAGAATGTCTTCCTCTGTTTCATTTCTGGAAGAGCATCCATAGAAAGCGTGTTTAGAATTCTTGTTATACCCAGTTTTACCTTCCAAAATTTTAGAGGGCTATTAGGGCATATTGGGGGCTTTACTCCCCCATAAAATCATAACCCTGAATCAAGATCTGAAAAACGAGCTGTATATCAGTGCCGATTTATACGTTGGGCACTTGAGGTGGGCGCCAGGGGCTCGGGGCCCAGATAAGCTGGACTAAGCCAGATTTTCTGGTTATAAATTTTGATTTTCCAGTGCCAATGGGGCCTGTAGATCTTCTGCGGCCAGAACCCGAAATGAGTTTGTAACGGCACTGCTGTATATGGTACGTTTAGTCCACATAGTGTTAAATAGAAGGATGTAGTCAAAAGCTTTCAACTCAATAAACTCATCCATACGCAATGGAGGGGGATAGAGTAGAGGCTTTTGCTGCTCGTCGTATCATGTTACCAAATCCATTGTTCGTTTAAGTGAATCCTAATAATCTGAAAATCGTTCAACATGAAACTGAAGGGGACCGAAATATATTTTCGTGTTGAAGGATATTGCAATATATATATTCAAGAAAATTAACTTAATTAGAGTACATTTTATTTGCATAGTTATGGGTATATGCATGCATTTAATAAAAATAAATAAATAAGTAAAAAAAAATCACCAGAACTTACCAAAATTCAAAACAAAATTTTCAAGTTTTTTAAAAAAAAAACATTTATTGAGTTTTGGGAAAATAATCTGATACACCCAATTTTTTTTTACACGGTATATACGTTTCTTAGAAAATCGCGCAGAAAGAAAATCATGTAAAAAAATACATGCGACATATGGTAAATTTGGGGGCATGTTCACAACTTTAAGAAATCGTGTAAGGTGAAAAATCTCTAAATATTTTCTTAAAAAACCGTGCAAGAAAAGTAATAATAAAATCTTTCTGTTGCATGTTTATATATAAAAAAAGTAACTCATTTTTATTACAAAAAAAAATAAATAAATAAAAACAGTGTACAGTTAAAATTCAGTCTATAAGTACATACAACATATAAAAATGCAATTTGAAATTAGTAATAAAAACTTACTAAAACAACTATTCGCTACTTGATAATGAGCGTGCACCTTTATTTCGAATCGGATCAAACAGGCTATCATCAGTTGATACATCAAACATGTCTCGCACAACTGTCGGTTTGACCAATCCTCCAGCAATTTGCCCCACATCAACCTTCATTTGGTTTTTTCGTTGTTACAAAGGCTGTTATTAGCGGTGGTAGTTTTTTGGGAGGGGGAAATCCTCGTTGTTGGTATAGTTCTTTGATATGCTGGTACACAAAACTCAAGATAACATTGGCATTTTAATGCACGTTCTATGTCAGGATCATGAGGAAGAAAAACCAGTTCTTTACTGGCAGCAACAAAGCCTGCGAATTAAATCAGCCGTTACAATGAATCTCACATTCTGTTCCTTGTCATTATCGATTTCTTTATTATCATAAACTGATAAATTTGATCAAATCGTCCTCATCCAAAGGGCACGAATGCCCATATTTTTTTGGGATTAATGCTAGAACAAAAAATTCGAGTAAAATAAAAATTTAAGAAAATGTGTTAAATCGAGATGTTATTTCAAAATCGTGTAAAAAAAGAGTTAGGTGCATTTTTTTTTTTGCATTGTCTTTTTTTAGCATCGAATTGTCAACAAATTGTTTGATGTCGTCCATTTTGTTATTCATTTTACAGTTCGATAGTGCATCTAAATAACTGCGCATACTTTTCATGACGTTCCTCATTTCAGATGATGCTATGCCAGTTTCGCATTATTCTTTCTATTTTCGTCATCAATCTGTATCAATGATATTTTTCGAGCCTTGAAGAAACTCCTAAATGTTCCCTGCCCAGTAATTAAAGGTGCACATCATCCAGCAACGAATTTTTTCTATGATACTTTAGGACAATTCAATAATACAGAAATTTTCTCAAACATTTCATCAAGTGTTGGCTTTGTTTCAGTATCCTCCTTCTCCATTTCGTTTGGTGCCAAATAATCTGATACTTTTGAGAACTGTACATGACGAAAACAATTTTCAATCGTTTTGGGAATCATTGAATTCCATACAGAGAGCAACATATAAAGAGCATCTAATAAACTGAACGAGATCCTTCATTTGCTTCGACTGCGAATAATTATTTTCGAAGCAATAGCTTCCAGTAGAAAAATTCCGTGTTTTCATAATCCCTTGACCACAGGGCTATATGATACTTGTTGTATTCGGAGGCGAAAATATAAGCTTTATAGCTTTCAATATAAACTTTGGAAGAGACTTTTTGGTTCAAGATGAGTAACTGTTTCATTATGTGTATAATGCTGATCTTTATATACAATAAACTTTTGTGTTTTTTCAAGTCACATCTGATTTCATATAGTTTCAGATTCTATTAAGACATTCTTATTAGCCATAATAATTCTTGGCCTTGCCAGTACAGCGAGTGAGTGAGCTCTGGTGCTGCGGCGCAAGATCCAGTTTTGGCTATACTGCGCCAAACATGCATAGGTCTGTGGTCTGGACGGGAAAAGAAGAAAAGTACAAACCGTAGTACAATCGTTTCTATTGTTAATTACGGATCAGTGTGTTAATTGTTAATTGAAGTGATGGGTATCATTCCATATTCCATTTTCTCCGTAATCTGACGAATGTTGAATATTTGCTCTGTCCTTTCCAACATCCATTGTTATTATCTCCTACTGTATTTACCACTAGTTGAGGTGGCCGTGGTAGCCTGGTGATCAAGGCATCAGATCGTGGCTGGCATGTCACAAGTTCGAGCCCAGTACCACTAAAGACCCCCCGTGAAGGGGAGCGATGCTCGTTAAATCTGTCGAGAGATCAAACGTTCTCCCGTTGGCGTGGCGTGGTAGTTAGGAGAGGGGGTGCCAGCTCAGGCGTCGTCCTCGTCACTTAACCATGGCTCAAAATTACGAGGTCCGTCGCCAAAAGCCCTCGTGTAGCTAAACAGTGCGACGTTAATGTGTTGAATAAAACATTCGAGAATACCTTATAATTTGTACAGAGCAAACTGATTCCTCTATAAATAATTTGAATACTCAAGTATATCTCCTTTCTTATGGATTACACAAGTTATATACTCATTTCCCATTCCTCAGGGATTATATATACTTCCTGTTTCCACATTGCTTGAACCAATTCCTAAACTTTCTTAGAAGTTTCTTTTCCTACGTTTTTCAGTAGCTCAGATGGAATAGCGTCAGGGCTGGATGCTTTATTGTCTTTAAGTTTTTTCAAGACTTCAATGACTTCTTCCAGTGATGGTGGTTCAACCACACCTTGGTTCTGTGAGTTTCCGTGCTTGCTGTAAGTGCGTCATTTTCACCATTTTATCACTGTTAAGTAAATTGTCGAAAAGTAATGTTCTTACATTCTTAAAGGACCACGGTTTCAAACCTTTTCTGGTAAGGAATAGGGATAGAATCATCCGAATTGCATGCTACCGCACTCCATCCTGCGTTGAAGACATCTTTCGCTTCATATTTTTCAGCACGTGAATTTTTAAAAATTAACGATTTACACTTTTTATTGTATATTCTAAATATTCAAACTTTTTTTGTTTAAAATTATATATGATATGAGGAAATACGATAGTTAGAAGTATTTTTTTTTATTTATTTTTTAAATGAAGCTATTATTTTGACGCGCATTAAATGAGCTCTACTAGGAGCACCTGGGGTTTCTCCTTGCATGAGTTTCTGATGAACGCGAAACCATGTGATGTTCCATTGGAAAATTTTTACTGAATTGGACTTACTCAAAAGTTTAGGGGTACACGTCTTTTGAATCTTGGGTGCTTAAAACAGGAGAAAAAAGTTAAGTGTTGAAAGAGACTATGGTCGTAAACTGACTCAATCGACATTTTAATAATATATCGTACCTCAGTATATATAGTATGGCTATTACAAATAATATCAATGATTCAAAATAGCATAAACTGCTGCTAAATAGTTTATTTTCATCTTCTGCCTTTAAGTGTTGGAAAGAGACTAAGTGGTCGTAACCGACTCACCGACATTTTAATATCAAAATTTCAAAGATATTATAGTATGGCTATTACAAATAATATCAATGATCTGCACAGCATGTAAACTGCTGTTTGGGCTGTTTATTTTTATCTTCTGCTCTTAAAAGCGAGTGCCCTCAACATGGACTGTGTCCGCGATTTAAATGCCGCGCCCAAAAAAAGAAGTGAATGTAACGAAAGGCACTTGATCATAAAAAATACCCCATAATAAATTTTAACAAGCCAATTTTTTTGTAAAATTAGGTCGGGGTGATAAACCAGGGCACGAGGTGCCATTGAAGGCACGCGACATAATATTTTTGGCACGCCAGTGATAAAAATTGTTTGCATTTTATTTCAAAGTTTCAAATTTTACTATGAAGTATTACTAACAAACGCGATATCGGGGCAAGCACACCCTTTGTTATTATTTTGCCTTAGCCAGACTCAAAATTTTGCCTACGCATAGCAAAAATAATTTCTTCACAAACTTTTTTGTGTTATTTTTACATTTTCCGTTATTTAGGGGGTTAGTTCACAAAAGAAAAAAGGGGAAAAAATTTGGGGAATACATTTTCCCCTTGGGGGCCCGAGAAACAGGGATTATATTAGTTAAAAAAGTGTGTGTTTTGTTTTGAATAGTGGTATGCAGAACACATCGTTCGTTTAAAAAATATTTTGAAAAAAAACACAAACGCTTTGAAAAAAGTTAACCAAAAAAAAACGCTTTAAAACCCCTTTGGCAAATTTAATTAACCATTTTAAAAAATAGGGTTTATGAAAATTTAGCGAAAGGATGAAGGGGGCGAGAAGTTGTAAAGAAAGTTCATAATCAAAAGAACCGGGGTATACCAATTGCTTTTCCGATATGTATATCACCCTTGCAGTTCCCCCCGTTCCATTTTTTTAAAAACAATTTTTTGAAAGCGCTATGGGACACCGAGCAGGAAAAATCATTTATTCGAAAAATTAAAAAAAATTTTTTTAAAACAAGTAAAAAACGCAGCTCAGTACCGACAGGGGGAAAGCCAAAATATAGGAATTGTAGAATTGATTATTCAGATCCGAAAATTTTGTAAAACCTGGTCGTTTCATGGTTGACGGATTTGGAATACCCATTATTCTGTGGTGTTGATTTTATAGGTGGATCAAGGATTGTTTTAGATTTTGATCGAAAATCGGAAATCCTCGATTCGCAGATAGATGGGGTGGTTGAATCAGTTAAAGAGAAAAATTTGGGAAAAAGATTTGTCTAAGACAAAATTGGAGGATAAAAAAAAACAGGAATTACAAAATTTATTTAGAGTTTTAAGGGATTATTCTCAGACAAACCAGGTCTTACTCATGTTTTATACCATGAAATTGACAGGGGAGATAATCCACCAGTAGTTCCAGGCCGTACAGATATGACCGGCAAAACAAGTGATAATTGATTTTCATACAAAATGTTACGAGAAGAAACGATTGTTCCAATTCAATCCCCGACGCGTCACCAGTTGTGTTATGCAAGAAAAAAAAATAAGGGTTACCACCGGATAATCCAGAAGCATATAGATTTGCGGTAGACTATAGGAAACCAAATTCGAACACAAAGTATCCGCGATACCTTTTTACCGTTAGTAGAGGTTTTTAATAACGAAAACCCCCTATACGACAATTATGTCATCTTTTGATCTAAGAAGTGGGTTTTTCAAATGGCAATAAACCCCAGTGATATTGTTAAGAACGATTCGTAGTAAAAAGTGGCACTTATGCTTTCCGGCGGATGCCATTCGGCTTATCAGGGCAGTCCCCAATTTAAAAAAGGCAATTGACCTAATCCTAAAACCGGTGATAGGGAAGTTTGTGAATGTCTATATGGACGATGTCATTATTACATCTCCATTTGACATTCACTCACCATGTTGAGCATTTAAGGAAAGTTTTTTCGTTGTTGCAAGATGCAGGATTGTGACATTAAATAAAGATAAATGTAAATTTGGGTGCGATGAATTGAGGTATTTAGGATTAATTATTAGTAAGAAAGGAATCAAAACGGATGAAAAGGGTTTCGAGCCATACTAGAGATGAACCCTCCACGGAACTCAAAGGAGGTGTCCAATTTTTTGGGTATGCCCCCAGTGGTACGCGAAATTTATTAAAAATTATGTTGACTTTGTGAGCCCCTTTTATAATCTTAAACGAAAATTAAAAATTCGTCTGGTCCACGGGAGGCGCAAGCTTCGAAGCGGTCAAGGCGGCCGTAACAAAGGCGCCAGTTTTAAAATTGCCGGACTTTCAAAAGCCCTTCGAATTATTTACAGATGCCAGTTCAATCGGTTTGGGAGCAGTGCTCAATCAGGAACAAAGACCAGTTATATTCGCTTCACGTACCTGAACAACGCAGAAGAATATACGGTAAACCGAAAGAGAAATGTCTGGCAGTAGTATGGGCGTGAACAAATTCCGAACATATTTAGGGCGATCCCAAATTAAAGTTATTACGATCACGCTGCCGTAACACGTCTAACGCATGGGAAAAATTTGTCGAGTAGGATGATCAGATGGGCACTCAAATTAGCGGAATTTAATATAGAATGGGAACATATACCTGGAACTCAAAATGCGGTGGCAGACATTTTATCGAGAAACCCTTTGAAAGTATAATGGGAGAAAAAGTTAATTGTGCAATAATCAGAGATTTAGAAATTTTTCTGCGAACAGTTAATAACAGAGCAAAGAATGACCCAGAATTAGGTCATATCTATAGATATTTAAGAAAACCCCGGAAGATAACCTTTTAAATGCAACGATATGAGAATTGGTCCCACGACTTCCGTCTAATTGAAGGTTGTTGTTTTATGCGAAACACGCAAGGGTCGTTAGGTGAAATGCGTGTATACTTTCCCAAAAAGTCCTTAAGAAACAGCATCCTACGCAAATTTCAGACAAAACCAAATTTAGCGGGACATCTAGGTAGATTTAAAACTTATCATAAAATTCGGGACGTTTGTTATTTCCCGTATATGAGAAAATTCATTGATCAATATGTCTCTCATGCCATTTTGCCAAGTTAATAACTAAAAAAACGCGTTACCAGCTGGTCGATTAAATCCGATTGTATCAAATTATCCAAATGAGATAGTTACGTTAGATTTGTTAGCCGTATCCTATATCGAGAGTAAGACGCAATCGATATGTTTTAGTAATTCCGATCATTTCAGTAAATGGGCTGAAATTATACCTCTTAAAGGCCTCGGCTCGTATAATAGCGAATACTTTTTTGATAATTTTATATCGCGTTTTGGAGTTCCAATAAAATTAATAAGTGATAACGGTCCCCAATTTATATCCGACATTTTTGAACATTTAAGTGAAAGATTAGGCATAAGGCATGAAGACTGTTGCATATGACCACAAAAAATAGGAAGAAAGAGTAAATCGAGATATAGTGCAAATGATTGAAAATTATGTTAATGATCAACAGATACTTGGGCCCAATTCTAGGGGTTTTGCTTACGCTATTTTTGGCCAGTTATGAAACGACGGAAAAACCCCTGCGGAGTTATTTTGGGTCGAAAGTGATTACCCATTTCAAAAATTAGTAATGATTTAAACGGAACTGAATTTGCAGTAAGAAATATTGAGAAATTATTTCATAAGCTAGACTAAGTAAGAAAACTAAGCTTTGAAAGATGGAAAAGATATTATAATAGACGAAGACGGATGTACAAATTAAGGTAGATGATTGGTTTTATTAGAGACACACCCTTTAAGTTCAGAGCTAATAAAATCTGTTCCAAATTTAAACAAAAAATTTGAAGGTCCGTATAGAGTGTTAGAAGTAAGAAATAATAATAATAATATTTGTAATATGGAGGTCAGGAAAAAGGTTAACCGTTAATGTTGATCAAGTAAGAATATATCGTCATAGGAAATGTGACGAGGTCGAGTTAGGAACAGGTCGCCCGAGTAGTTCGGAAAACGTACATCAAAGATCAAATGAGTCGCAATATGGGAAGAAAAGGTCTGAGGTAAAGCGTGAGTTAGAGGATAAAGGGATAAATCTCAAAACAATGTAAGAAAAACACGGATAGGGCCGATAAGCGCAGATCATTTATCAGATCGCTGCCTAGCTCCTTCTCTAATAAAACAAGAAATAAAAGAAAACGACTAGATAAAGGAATTAAAAGGTCGTATGGATCGGGGTCAAGTGAACCACAGAGAAAGTGGTAGAAAAGTAGACCCAATAACATTAATAAAATACCATTGTCATCCAGTAATATTTATATAAGTAGGAAGAAGAACAAGAAGGAAACAACTGGAGTTCAAGATAGAAGGAAATATAATCCTGCGCCCACGCCAGAAAAGGATCGGAGTCCCGACCGGCCAATGAAGCAAACAAAGCCAGCAAGGAATAGCCGACAAGGGAGACCCACAAGCCCTACATCAGGCAACAATAACATAAAGGATCACAGAGCAGCAGAGGAATGAGAAGAGGAACGAACAGTGATAGAACCTTGTCCTTAGAGGTGATGGTGGGAGACAGAATATAAAAATCAGGTTGTATTATTTCATTTTTATGTTCTTTCCAACAAGTGGTCAGAAGGGAAATTTTTGCAAAGAAGGAAGTCTCGGGCGGTGTTTAAAAAGTATAATCCAAGCAAAAGTTTACACTACAATGAGTGTATATATTTTTTGAACTTTTTACTTGTAAAATTTTTTTTTCAATTGATGGAGAAAAAATTGTAAATTTTGTATTTGTTTACTTAATGAATGACTTCGTGAGATGCGCAATTCCTTTGGTTATTTGTTTTAATGATTTATTGAAAATGTTTGTAATTGTATAATGTGATAGATATATATTATATATTTTTGTTGTATTTGTTCCGTATTAAGGTGCATCTGGGTTTAGGGAACCGGCGTAGTCAGGCACCAACAATAATATTAACAGGGCTGGGCGCTAAAATTTGGGGTTTGACGGAGCCAGATGCGGATGGAAATGAAGTTTATTGTAATTTAAAAATGAAAATAATGGCTAAAAATTGTGAAACTTACTGGTATTATGTAAATATAGATTTTGCAAAGTAACTTAAAGAGTTTTCATTTCAGGGTGACAGACCCTGAAAGTACAAATTTGTTCCATAGCTGATATGTAGCCTCAACTTGGAGCAGTGGAGCCAGTCTCCAAGCTCATAAATGAATATTTGTCCTGATGCAGAGTTTTGGGTGTGTGTACCCAGGAAGAAATACGCATAAAATATTTAAGTGTATAAAACATTTAAGTAACGTTAAATATATAGAGTTAAGTACATGTGTAAAAGTGAGAATATACCATGATTAAAAAGCAAAATTGTTAATGTTGGCCTAGTTAATGGAGTAAAATTTATTGTGTGTCTGTCAAAAGTTTAAATTTAATTCTAAGATGAATAATGAAAATTACAGTTAAGTTAAATATTGGAAATTATAGAAGTAAAAATGAGAATTCAAGGTTAAAATTTAAATAAAACTTAGAAAGTGAGAGATTTAGAAAAAAATTTAGGACGAAATTTTAGGGGTGCTGAGAACCCTTGAATAAATCACGTTTTTCTTCTTGAGGGAGTTGACATTCTCGCGTTCTTCCTCTAACATAACCTCTATGTTCTTTTGACGGCCAATGATTAATGGCAAAACTTTTCCAACCCAAATCCAAGAAGTGAAACAAGCAAGATGCAAATAAGATAACATTTAAAAGGATAGAAATTTTAGTGAGCAAAAAAAGGCAATTTAGAGAAAGTTCAGTGTAGAGAAGATAGAATGTTGATCGATGGCTTACTTAGAATCAAGACGCCCTCGCCAATTCAACCAAGGTACATCCATTACAATCTTAGGAGAAAGATTTGAAATAGCTTGGACGTTGAGTATTCAAACCGGTAGGGAAAATTATATTCTGAACGCTAGTATATTATTGAGATTGAGATTAGGGGAATTACCAATATATTTATTTGATAATGATCTAATTTCGGTCTGAGTTAGTTAAGACTACGTGTTTTGGTTTATTCTCACTTAATATAAGTTTGTTTTGATATATAAGTAATCTAATTTAAAATTTTTAATAAAAGTCAGTATTGAATTCCCAAAATGTCTCCCATTCCGAGAATCCCACACCTCTAACTTACGTTGAAACCCCACATGGGTATTGAACGATGACTATGTCGCAATTTGGCTTTAATCTTTTAAGTTTTTACCCTAAATCTCCTCGGTTAGTAGTATCCATTCTTTCTTTTTTTCTTTCTGTTTTTATTTTGGAGATTGGCAAGCGCATAGAAACTCCTCCTCTCTGGAAAAAGCAATTAAAAACTTTCTTGAGATGTTACATAATTCGGGATAAATGACAGGGTATATCTTTCTTAAGCCAGAATTGCTGACATTCATTTCTAAACTTTACTTTAAGATCTTCATTAGAGCTTTTAAAATCAGTTGCTTTTGTAATCAGACTTTTTAATGTGAAAACGTGAATTCTTTATCTAGTGTGATATTACCTTAGTCAAAGTATTCTCCAACCTAGTTTCAAAACCTGAATAAAAGGCATTTAAATGTTGAACATAGATTAAAACGTCATTTTTCTGGAAGAATGTCTGTGACAAATTGAGAAACTGTTAAAATTTGCGGCGTCCAGTTTTATATTCCTTTAGCTTGTTTCTGGCACACACAAGAAGCACTGAAATGATAGTCCTTTTTTAAAAAAATTTATGCTGTCGCCTTGTAACTGCAAATTAACCCCAGTAAATTTAGTAAATAAAGCTGTAAATAGGTAAAACTGGTATCACTTGATAAATTTTTTTTAAAATTAAAAATCACGATCTGGTTTAGGCTATCGAAGACCCCCATTTACATCCTCATGGACCCCCAAATTATTTTTTTTACTGACTTGGGCCCTTACAGGTCACATAGACCCTAGGAGTCCAGTAGACATTTGGGAATCACTGATTTAGAATATAAAAGATGGCCGTGGGTAGCCTAGTGGTTAGAGTACCGGACTCCGGACCGGAAGGCCTGGGTTCGATGCCCGTACCGCCAAATACCCTCCAAGTACACGCGGAGCACGTGCTCGTTAAATCAGTGGGTCTAAAAGTCTTGTGGGCTGAATCACGAGTGCAGAGAACTGGAGAAAATTTCCCTCCAATTCCATTCCATTCCTAAATTGTGGAGGTGGAGATAGGTGGTGTCGCCATCTATCGTTCCTTCGGGAATTTCTCGGAGCTAAATCGTATTGTCACCTGTATGGTGCTCAAGGCTTAGCGCCAACGACAGGCGTACATCTAGCCCATTGCCACGATGAATTTCGTGGGCCTCGATCTGACTATGTCAGGCAGGTGGCATGAGGACAACAACAGAATATAAAAGATATAGACAAATGCCAACAGTTTCGAGCGGCAAGGTCCTCTCCTAACGAACAGGAACCGAGCATTCCACAGAGATTGTATTACACAAACAACTCGGAACAAACAACATGTTGCCATCGCGCAAAAGATTAATATAGTCGATGGCGTTGGTAACAGGCTTGGCAGAGAAACTAATTATTTTACACAAAATAGAAACTGCAAATAATAATAATTGAATAGAAATTAAATATAGCATATAAAAATGAATATATTAAGCACATTGAGATAATAAACATACACAGTTTGAATAATAATGAAAATATAACTTGAATAATAGAAAGATATACAATTCCATCCAAACAGTTTTCAACTAATAAAAATTAATATATTGGAATTTGAATTTTTTAGTGATATCTGCAACTTGTTCTTAATGGAATGACATAATCAATTTTTTTAAAAAATAGATTAACTATTTTTTAAAAATTTAATAAACAAAAGGCTACTAAAAAAATTACGCCACAAAAGTCTTCTTACACTTAACAAAATCTCAACATAGCTTTATATATTGTATTTCTTTCTTAATTTAGTAAATAGGATATATTTTAGTGTACACAACAACTTTTAAGCGTCTTGGAATAAATTTAATCATTTTTTTTTTTTGTAATTTCTGCACAGATTTTCCTCCATTCTTCGTGATTATTGTTTTACTTCACATTATGAGTTTATATGCCATGTTTTTTTTTAAATCAAAATCTCATCAAATATGGTTCTACAGGGCCAAATAAAGGTATTTAGGCGGTGTTTTCAGAATTACTGAACAAATATAGAGACACCAGCAGCATACATTAAGAGCAGTGCACTTGGCGTCATTATGCTGTTAAAAAATGAAGTCGTTTCCAATATCCAAAAATTTTAGACGGATAATTTAAAATTTCTCTTTAAAATATTTAAATAGAGCTCATGATTCACAATATCAACAAAAAATACCAAATTACCAAATTTGTGGCCGATTTACACCCCCACGCAAGAACACTTCTACCTCCATGTTTTATTGATCCAACAAGTTTCCCGGAATTAAGTTTAAAAATTCAAATTGATAGCAAATTGATTGGGATGTCAGACAATTCAACATTTTGGTTTCTGATGGGCCTATAATACTTGAAATGAAAAAATAAGGAGTTTAATTTGCTTGAATTATGTGGAACAGAACCTTTCACTTCCATGCTAAAGCACGGGAGTTCTGGCGGGTAATTGGCCTCGAAATCAGGTAATTTGGTATTTTTCTGGTATTATGAATGGGCCCATTTAATTATTTTAAAAAATAAATTATCCGCCCGAAAATTGGATAAAGGGGACTACTTATTTTAACAAAGGTTGCCCGGCACTGTTTCCCCCTTACGCCCCTGTGCCCAAACTCCCCAAATTATGAAAACACCTTCTCAATCACTTTTTGCCCAGTAACAAATTTAATTTATGAAAAAAAGAAAACGTGACAAAAAAAACACAAAATGTAATAAACAAAATCACAAAAAAGAAATAAATGATGCGAAAAATTTCAAAAAATTAATCATACCAAGAGCTAAAATTTTGTAGACACTAAAAAGATATCCCACTAATATAAATTAAAAAAAAATACAATATTTTTAAAACTAAATTGAGATTTTTGTTAGTACAAACTTTGGGCTAATTTAATATTTTGATAATTAAAAAAAAAGTTATACTATTTTTAAAAAAAATTATGTTCCATTGAGAATAAGTTGCAATATCATAAAAAATTACAATTACAATGTATTAAATTTTATTATGGGAAATAAAATTTAAAGAATTGATATGAACACCTTTGTGGCCACTTAAAATATTATATATATATATATAAGATTCTTACAAAAAATTATTTAATATTTTATGTAAATGTGAGTGTTTTTAACATTAAAATATTCAGCACGATAATCCGTAACAGAGAAAGAAGTCGAAGTTTCACATTAAATAAAAAAAAACATTCTTTTCAAGGTGAAAGTCGTTCTGCCGTAAGAATTTTATTTCGCATTTCTCTCTCGTAATGGCCAATATTCAAAAGATTCGAGAATATCGTTGCGTGATCGCGTGAAGGATTTTTTCCAAAAAAAATTCGGGTCGTGCGGCCCCCCTTTCCCGAGAACGCTGTGGGGGCGGCGTCGGGGAGTGGAAAAGTCACAATGTCACTGTGGGACATGACCTTCCTTGCCCTGGCCCGTACGAATATAGGGGTGAAGTTCTCTTCTTTTGTAATCGAAATTGAATTCGGCGACATTGAACCACATAACTAAAAAGCTATTAGCAATTAACTTATAATGAATATCTGACGTTGTAATATTAAAACGAGTAATATATATATAAAATTTGAGTCAATTCCTATTTTGAATGGATGAATAGAAAGTATTTTATTAACGATTAAAAAATTTGCAATTTTAATATATATATATATATATATATATATATATATATATATATATATATATATATATATATATATATATATATATATTTTATATATATATATATATATATAAAATTATATATTATATATATATGTATATATGTATATATATATGATAAAATAAAATTATATGTTATATATAAGGGTTACCAAAGAATTATAAGGGTTTTATTTTATATATGTATATTTTAACATATAACTTTACATTTAAAATATATATATATATACATATATCTTTTATATATATATATATATACACCCCATATATACATATATACATAATTATATATATATATATATATATATATATATATATATATATATATATGTGTGTGTGTTTTTTTGTGTGTAGGAAAAGAGTGAAAATGTGGGGTTGAAAAAAAGGTTTTGGATTTGTATGCATTGTTGTAACAATGCACCCCCGGTTTCCCTAGTTTGGTTAAAAAACCCGTTTTCGAAGCAAATTTTTTTCGTTTTAAAAGTTACATTGTTAAAACAATAGAGACGAATCTGTTGGCGTCGAAAACCGGTAATTTAATTTTAATTTAATTAATAATTAAAATTTTAAAAAATATATTAACATTAAATTTCATCTTTCTAAAGGGTTTAAAAAAAAGTATTTTTAAACCTTGATTGGATGAACAAAAAAAGTATTTTATTTAAAGATGGAAACTTGGGGGTTTTTTTAAATTTTATATTTATATATAAGCTGTCCCAAAATCAAACAATGTTTATAATACCCGCAGGGATCCATTTTTTTAAAATTTCCGATTTTTCTATGGGCCCCTTTTTAAATTTTGGTTTTTTTACTGGTTCCCCTTTTGTTTTTTTTTTTGATTGGGTGGGGTGTTCCCTTCCTTTTTTGTTTTTTTGGGGTAAATTTAGGGTTTTTAAATATATATTTTTATAGGGAAAAAAATGAGCCAATAGTAGGGGCCGAATAAACAACTTTGTGAATTTTTTCATTTTGGATCCGACTAGGTTGAAAAAAAATGCTTTTAGGTGTTTGATGTTTGGTGTTGTTTGGGTCATTAGGGAAAAAGGAAATTAATTATTAAGGAAGAAGTATTAATACATAAAACTAGAGAATTTTAAGTTCTTTTTATAGCATTTACTTTATCTAACTAATAAAAATATTTGTTCAAATCGTTTTTTGAGGAATGAACTTTTCATGATAATTTGTGCATGAAAAGCGGGATATCTTCTAAATAATCCAATCAAATGCAATGAAATTTATAACATATATGATATGGGCCCTCGAGTGTAACAAACCGCGGGTTTTTAAGCACTACATTTAATCACATTTTACAGCCATTTTTAGCTTAGAACATGCAGTAATTTTGACGAAAAATCATGACCATCAAATTTAAATGCTAATAAAATATTTATTTCTTAAACTATTTTTATCCTGTGGTTTGTGACACTTCAGAGGGATCAAGAAGTATATCAATGGGACGTTAAAATTGCATAATGTGCAATTTATTTTTATTTATCACGTTTTTCTTAACTTAAAAATTTTTCTAAATTTTCCTAAAAATAATTTTTTTTTCCAAAATAAAGGGTGATACACATGTTAGTTATTTAATAGTTATGACTTTTTAAGCCTATTTATGTTCTTTAAAACAATAAAATTATTCAGAAAATCAATTTTTGAAAAATTTATCTCCGAACCTAATCGGATACCTTAAGCTGACAAAAATGTTAAAGATAGCAACAATTGTTTTAAATCCTCACTATCAAATGCATTGAATTATGTTTATAAAGTAATTATTAGTAATTTAAACAGTAAAACTTTGAAAATTACACTTTTAACTTATTATTTAGCATAAAGCTATCTTTGTCTTATGAACAGAGCCAAACTTAATGCATTGTAACAATGAAAAAAATGTCCCAGCATATATTAAGGGGGACTAGAGACACAAAAATATTGAAAAAAATTAATGCTCGTGTTGATCTTCATGAACTTTGCTAAAAAAAATTTTAATACGTGTTTTCATTGAAGACAAAATATTTTCTTTAAAAAATATAAACATAGCATTTCGAGTTATTAAAATTTATTTTTTGTAATTTTTTCATGTTTTAATTTAAATTACTGCCTGTGATATAAAGATAAAATAATGCTTTTTAAAAAATTTCTACTAATATTTATATTTTTTAAATAAAATATTTGGCGTGTGGACTTGTTGATACAGAAAGGGGAAAATGTTAAATTTGTAATGCAATTCTTTAATTAAAAAATACTTTAAATAATTTTTCCATTTGTAAAATGCTTACAGAACTTAACAAAATAATTTTAAAATATTGCTCCTTACAAGTAAAGCTTGAATCAGAAAAAGTATTTCGAAAAGTACAAAAAAAAGCCCATATGAATAGAAAAATGGATATAAGCAAAACAAAGCAATATGGAAAAGTATTAATCATTTCAACACAAAATCATTAAAAATACACTAAATAGTCGAATATTTTTCCAATTCAATGTTTAATGCTAATAATCAGTGGCACACACAAAACTTTTTTAAGGAAGGGGGTTAGAGTTGAAAGTCTACCATTCTCGCGTATCATACCTCAACACGCCGCCAAACATATTCTTTTGATTTTATCGATTTGGGGAACAAAAAACAGTAAAAAATGAGTTATTGAATTAATAATTAGCATTAATTAATAAAACTGAAGCTCAGTGGCTGAGTGGTTAGTGCATCGCGCTTCCACACTACAGGTCTGAGTTTCAAACCCGGTGCTGGGCAAGATTGACTCAGCCTTTCATCCCTCCAGTGGGTCGATATAAATGAGTACCAAGCTTGCTTGGGAACTTAACACTGGAGGTTTCACGTCAGACTGACCACCTGCACAAACATCTACTCATCCACCTCAGTACCCAGGGTCAAGGAAACCGAGACGGTTACAGTAGACCCTGGCTGTCATGGGCTGTTGCGCCTTTGATTTGAGTCATCAATACAAACCGTTATTATGCAGACTATTACAAACAAATTCAGGTGTTTTATATTATGCAATCAATCATTTAAAAAAATTTTCATGAACAAAATTTCCAGATCATAAAGAACATGAATATTTTTAAGAAACGCATTTAATGTATCTGGGCTCGAACTCATGACACGCCAGCCATGATCCGATGCCTTGACAATTAAGCTACCGTGGTCCCCTACTTGACCGGAACATTTGCTCATGCACCTCAGGGCCCAAGGTTGCGTATACTGAATTGAGCACAGTAGGCCTTGTCCCTCTTGAGTTGTCGTGCCACTGAGTTAAGTTAATTAATAAAATTAATTGTCAATAACAAATATACTTAATTAAGTTTTACGTACTATATACATAGGACTATCATCAATAAAAAAAAATCAAGGGCTATGGGAGGGAGGGGTCCAGATCCATGGACCCTCCCCTAGTGAGCGCTGCTGCTAATAATAAATAATTATAATCTCTCATAATGCTTTCTTTCCAAACCAAAATTTACTTTTTGTAAATTTATCTTTTCCTTACGTCTCGTATCTTTCTAATGTTAAGCACGGGCAACTTATAGCGTCATATTTCGAAGTTGCTTTAGGGCAGCGCTTTTTAAACTGTGGGGCGCGCCTCCTAGGAGGGCGTGATAACCATAGAAGAGGAGCGCGAACATATTGAAAAGTCGAAAACAAAAAATTATTTCAAAAAATTATTAATTTTTTGAAAGTAAAACAAACAAAATACATTCTGTCATAATAATAATAATAAAAAAAATACATTTACACTTATAAATGTATCAGTACTGCACTGAGTATTTTATAATCATCTTAACAATACTAAGCTAAAAACAAGTTTAATAATTACCAGTGACCGCACCGCGGTTGGTTATATATAAAATTATATGCAAAAATTAACATTTATCCGGATCACGTACTGCTTATAATTAATCCCTTAACTGCTGATTAAAAGTTATGCGATTCACTCCCCAATGCCACTATTGCAAGCATGTGTATTTGGGGGGAGGGGAGGGAGAAAAGGAAAATAAGAAAATCCTCTGAAATAAGTAAATCCTTCTCAATGTTAAAGTCATTTTATTGCATTCCAAAGTCTTCGGAATAATTTTATGGATAGTAGTGAATATATTTCGGATAGATATATATATACGTCCGGGCAATTTACACCCTGGCTGAGCGAGACGTTTATATACGTCGGTGGCGAAGAGGTTAAAGTTGTATTGTAGCTTTAGCGTCAAAGTATCGTATTATAGAATTCAATACATCATTATTGTATGGAGGGGGCGCGATGAAAATTGTGATTCAATATTGGGTCGAAAGTATTGAAAGTTTGAGAAGCACTGCTTTTGGGACAATGGGTGACCACTGTAGCCAGAAACGTCTTTAGACATGGACCAACTAGACCCAGGGCTTCGGCCACAAAGGGGCCTCGTCTCGTTCTCGACTCAGCCTTAGTAAGATAATGATTTGAATAATTTCAACGGTCAAATGTTTTTTCTCGGCTGTATTATTCGAAAAACTGGGAATTTCGAACAATATGTCAACTGGCTTCATGTTATGACCGTCGTCCATGTATAGGCCTAGGCCTACCACCATACACCAGCGTTACTCCTTCAGTCAAAAGGTGGCAATCGGTCAAGCCGGTTTGTGCGATTGTAAGTCATGCACATTTATTTATTTCAAGTTATTGTTTGAACGAGTTTTTGACAACGTATGCTATGTACTGTATAATTTAAGGGTCAAATGAGGGACCCACATTTGTGTAGGGACCCAGGGATCCAAGAAGCCTTAAAACGTTGCTGACTGTAGTATAGTGGTCATGGTCATGAACTCGTGGTCAGCGTTGTCAAGTCATGCCCTCGAGTCCTGGTGCCACTGAAGACCCACCGTGGTTGATGTACGTCAAATCTATCGAAACTCACTGTTCTCACATTGGCATTCTCAGGTGTCATCCTCTTTCTTGATTGCGGTTCAAAATTACGAGATCAATCACCAATATCCCTCGCATTGCTTTGGACATTAATAAACACTCACTCACTTAGACGCACAATTTTGTGCGACGGTCAAATGACGAGGACAACAACTCAATTAGCACTACATTCTCCTAAGTTCCTCAACAAACCAACGTGAAGATTTTGAGCTTCCACAGATTTAACGGTCATCAACCCCTCTACGAGACGGGTTTTTAATGATACTGGGTCACGGAACACAGCGAATGAAGAGAAAAAGCACTGGTCACGGATTTGAAATCATGACCACTCATCCACTTGAAATGCCTGACATTCCATAAGAAATGTTTTTTTAGCTCTGTTTCTATTTTATGATCAATATATAAACTCAAAATTATCTGAATTATTAGTAATACACACATTTATTCAATGGCCGTGGTAGCATATTGATCATGGCCCCGAGAAGGACTGTTTTAAAACTCTTTGAAGCCTGGGATCCTATGCAAAAATAGGTCTTACCTGAGATCTTTAAAGTAGAAGTATAAAGCATGTACATTGTCAAATACTTGTTAAAACGTTATAACATGTCTGTTATACGGATCATGATTTATTAAGACAGATCATGAAAGAAATGAGACCCCCACCGATTGCGAGGCATTGGAATGGCTCTTCCATTCCTTGGAATGGCCGAATTCCATTTGTCGCAGTTCGGATTTTGAACGTGGGGATGGCAGGTCACGAGAAAGGCGTCCAATCACATCTCAGACATGTTTGATTGGTGAGATATTAGGGGAGAATGACGACCAGAGAAGAATAGTACTGTGATAATTAAATAACCGGACTAGTCTAAAAAATTAGCTTTATTGAAAACAATGTACAAATACCTATTAATCCCTTTCAACATACTTCCTTCCTGTCAATACATAGCTACATATGAGTTTTCCGCCATTCAATGCAGTGCTGCGCCTCATTAGGTGTCACCATCTTCAGTAAGAGCTCCGTTTTTACCTTCACCTCTCCCACAGACTGAAAATGTGTTCAAATCTATGCATGTTTGCCTTAAAGAAACATGAAGAAGTCATATGGTGCGAGATCAGGTGAGTAAGGTGGATGCTCGAGCACAGTAATGCCTTTGTCCTCCAAGAACTGTTTTACAGAGAGCACAATGTGTCCCGAGGGATAGTCTTGGTGTAAAATCCAATTGTTGCTTTACAGATCTTGCTTTTTTCCCTCAATCATTTTCTAAACTTTCCCAGGAGCTTAATTTAGTACTACTGTTTTACCGTTTGACCTCGAGGTACCCATTCAATCATGATGATAAATGAAATGATAAGCATAAAAACGATGAGCATCACCTGTGCTTGATGTCACAGATCGACTAGATCGTTCATAATCTTCAGCAACCTCCCGATCTTTTGAAAATCGTTAGTGTCATTCAAAAACTTGACTATGTGCCGTGCAATTATCTCCAAACACTCCTTTAGCAATTTAAAAAATTCAGTTAGAATTTTGTTTTCTTTTTAATTTCACGAGGAAATTGCAAGAATTGCATCTATGCGAAGCTTGATTTTTACGTTTATCATTTGGTGATTTTCATTTGTTGCAGTCAACCTTTTCTTCTAGTGCAATGGTCTTCAAACTGTGTTCCACGGAACCCTGGTGTCCACAAGGCATACCCAGGGGTTCCACGGTTCACTATAAGAAATCAAGAAGTAAATATGTATGCAAAATGGATTCCCGTTCTCTGTAAAGTTTGTATAGTTGCAAGTATCTAAAGTTCATCACCTATTCATTAAAATTGAAAATTTTATTTATATATAATAACTTTATATTTTACACCACTTTTTTAAACTTTTATTATAATATAATAAAAGAAAATTAAAACACACATGCATTTTATCTTTAATGTATATTTCATACTACGATGTATTGTGAAAAATGTATTGTTTATTATCTCGGGTTCCACGAGATAATTTTATACTTGTTAGTTAGCACAATGCCTTGAAAAACTAAAATAATTTTGTAATGGAAAATGCACCTTTTTTACTCTTGTGGAAAACACCTATAATGAAGGAAAGGGAACAACAAATTAACACATTTGATGTTAAAATATAAATTTAAGCTAGAACAGCTTCTCTAAATTTTAGGTTACAAAATCTTGCAAAATACACGGGTTTTCTCATACAGCTATAAACATTTTAATGTCATTCAGAATATTGAACTTCAAAGAATATTGGCTCACAAGGCCGGCCATCTAGGAGGTTCAAAGATCTATGTACTGGGGGCCCTCGATTGTAGGGTTCCCAGCATGATCAAGAACTAAAGAAATGTACTGTTGCACACGAAAACTTGACAATATTCCTACCGTTGTCAGTATGATGAAAAGTACATTTTAATGCAAGCATTATTATTGCAGATCTCTGAATTTCGACAGTCTTCAAACTAATTCTTGATAATGCGAATGTTTAATTTTTGTTATTTGATTTGAGGAACTCCTAAGGATCCACACCTATACTAGAAAAAATTTATTGATCTAAATGACACAGTGGTATACGAAGCTATAAGAATTTATTGGATTCAAAATAAGAAATGCTCTTTTTTATGTTAAATAGTATGGTTTGCAATATTGCCCAAATTAACACAAGAAATAAATTATTTCAAGCAAACACAATTACTTTGCCAGTTACCATAGCAAGTGCCGAGCGCTCTTTTAGAAAATTAAGATTAAAATTACCTTCAGTTTTACTACTGCTTTCGATGGCGAGATTGAAGCTACTATTGTACAGTACCGGTCGAGCAAGTATCATTAAGAAACTCCAAGTTCAACAGGGCCGTAATCTTTTCCGACTCTAAATCGGCATTACAAACTCTATCTCAAAATTACCTCTGTAATTTACAAAGAATTTGTGACGGGGCTTTCATCGCGTTTTCTTTTAACAGCCCTTTTCGTTTCTTTGGGGCCGAAATGGCAATTATTTCCAACCAACTCGA